>VUQR01018873.1:0-19301 GCA_015108515.1 Hemichromis elongatus | reverse complement strand
TCTTCTTTTGCTGCTGGTTCAGTCAATATTGTTTGGCGAGAGATCAGACCTACAGCTTCAGAATCTAGCGCAAAAAGGACGTATAACACAAAGCGCGCCGACGGATCAGAACGAGTGAGCTGTCAGCTTCCAGCCCCGACCGTGTCCGTGCCGTCGGGTGAGAAAGCCGATCTCCCTGATTCTGATCCGTGGGGTCGGCGCTTTGTGTAACGTTGTTGGCAGAATCCGTGTACCTGCTCTCATTTACTGTTTTGGCCGTTTGGTAGTTGTTAAAATGTTGATAGGTTTAACCTGACATGCTGGCGTTTCAGGCGAAATACATTTATATCTAAAAAATCGATTCGGGATTTTAATGACTCGATATCACGTTTTCCAAGCTAGAATCGATTTTAATCGATAGATCGATTATCTAAACCCACCCCTACGCTTAAGTACATTTTGTTGCATCACAGAGCCCTGAAGCACAAGAAACTCAGTCTCAAGCAGCATTTTGCCTAAACTGTCTTCTTTTATAAAAAGAAGTGAATAAATCTAAAAAAAAAAAACGTTTTACAAATATGTCTTTTGACATGGTGCTGCTCAAATGTGTCGAGCCGCTGGTCTTTTATTTCTATTTTGCTTGGAAAATGAGGCATAGGTGCAGCGATTTATTAAAAAACATACATGGAAATTGAGTGTATAATGTTAAAAATTGAATTCATACAAATCCAACAAGCCTGGAATATTTGATATAACCCCCTTTATTCTTCAGCACAATCCGAACTTTTTTAGGCTTTCTGTTAATTTTTTTTAGTCATCAGCCTCTTCAAGGACACTCAAAGCTCTTTTTTGGATGTTTTTGCCTTTAGTTCTGTTCTCTGTCAAGATGGTCCCACACTGCTTCAATAACATTGAGGTCTGGGCTCTGGAGAGGCCAATCCAGGACTGATTGTGTTCCACTGTGCGTTTCTCTATCCAGTTATACTTCCACTGCACTGGCAGTGTGTTCGGCATCATTATTATGCAGAAAAATGAAGCCAATCAAGCGCTCTTTCCACACAGTATGGCTCGAGGGATCACGAAGTAACTGTATTTTCCTACATTCCATTTATGTTGATAAGATTACTGGCTAAAATACATCCCAAACCACGACACAGCCTCCACCATGTTTTACAGATTGGTGCAGACACTCGCTTTTATGCCTCTCTCTCTGATTTCGGTACATTCTGACATGTTTTATTGTGTTTTTTGTTTTTAAACAACCAGGTTATGATTTCTGCTGCCAAGTGCATTAGATGTATTCCTTTGCCACTTTGATGATCAAAAGATGAGCACTTTTTAATTCCATAATACTAAAGAGAAGGCAGACATCTTTCCAGCTGAGAAATGCAGAACAATCCAAGAGCATGAACAGCACTACAGGCCAGAGGATATGCAAATGTGATTTAGGAGCAGACAATCTCCTTAAAGCAAACAGTAGTTCTGGCTCTGCTAAAGTTCCACTCAAAGTCAAACCAGCATGAAAGCCTTAGCTGATCATTTCTGATCTTAGCGCAGGCTTAAATTGTACCAACCTTCTCGATCATGTCAGCACATTTGATTTTATCGCCTTTAAAATCTTCATTCACGTCAAGGGTCATGATCGGCAC
The DNA here is from genome assembly GCA_015108515.1 of Hemichromis elongatus. Taxonomy (NCBI): domain Eukaryota; kingdom Metazoa; phylum Chordata; class Actinopteri; order Cichliformes; family Cichlidae; genus Hemichromis; species Hemichromis elongatus. Next base: position 17,673 of record VUQR01018873.1, on the reverse strand, counting down.
GTTATTGAGATACTCAAACTCCATGCTGCGGGAAGACATGATATAGCACAAGCAGTTAGAGATGTTATAGTTTCCTGCTGTGTGAAACTGCATATTGTTTTTAATGACATGAAGACATTAAACTTTGTAAAGAAATGTGCACATGATGGAGCAAAGAAACAGCCCATCACAAACATACAATGACGCAGATGAAGATCACATGTATCGCTGTTCAAGCTTCACTCCCCCCCCCCTCAAGCTGTTGCATGAATGGGGGAGTAGGGGGTTTCCAATGCTTATTTAAAGCCTCTCCTATCATACAAGTACATTTGTATTCTTCATATAAATGCACACAGTTTCCAACCGAACAGTCTGCTTACGTCAGGGTCTTGTGCTGCAGCCAGCTCTCGTGCTTGAAGTGAAGTTTCTCCAAGTACTCCAGAGGGATGTCTTGCTCTTCCTCTCTGCCTCTCAGGTGTAACCGCTCTAAACATCTCTGTACACCGAAGAAGAAGAACACTGTGAACTATTTGTTTAGTGTGAGCTTTATTTTATTTATTTATAATCATGAATGACTAAAATTGCAAAACTTTGTATTAAATGACAGCGTCATTTAGGTATAAATGTGCGCAGTACAAAGAAGCGAGGTACCTCTGGTGAGGCTCTGAGGTAGATAATCCCATCCAGCTCGATGTGCTTGCCAAACTGGTTGTGCAGCCACCCATGCCAGTCCTGGTAGACAGACCATTCGGTCTCATTCAGGCATTCGCTCTCATACAGGTTGGCTGCAAAGATGTACCTAAGATATGATGAATCAAAAAAAAAAACAAACAACAAAATAAAAGGATGAGTAATTCTGCTTTATTTATCACAGGCTGTTTTAAAAATTTATATTTTTTTTAATAAATCAGAGGCTGGTTTCTGTGGTGAATTCTTACAGATGCTTCTAAAGCCCGGTAAAAGTTCACTGTGGGTAGTCATTTTAACATTTTAGCACTGCTCAGCACCGTTATGCTCTCTAAGGATAAAAATATTTTCATTAAGTGTACATATTGTTCAATAGGTCCGATACCTGTCACTGTAGATGGACCGCTCAAAGAACTGCACAGGATTGTCAGCCTCTCTGAGCTTCCCGTTGGCTGATCTGATCTGGGCACGCACCCGGCTGATACAGGCGTAGCTCTGGAAAGTGTAAGCCCACCGCCCTGGCTTCTCGTACATCATCTGCAGGACGTTCCCGCCGCTCCTCTGAGAAGTGGTCAGCTCCTAGAACATAAAAATCACATTGTTTAATTTTACCCACCTTCACTAATTAGAGATAATAAACGCAGCCTTTTGTCATCATGTGTAACAAAAAAAGTACGTGAACAAATGAATCACTGTAAGCTGCGACATGTCTCTGTTCATAAAAAAAAAATAAAGGCATGTGATGAATGCATGGGAAAAACAGCAGCTACTTGATTTTTACCAACAGAGCTGTACCGATGCAAAGTCTTTGCACACGTTTGTTTACCTCTCATCAAATTAAACATTTGGAGATCAGAATACTTTATCCCGTATATACTGTCTTTTTAAAGCACTGAACTCAGATCCTTTAAGACAATCTGATGCATCTTACTCTATACAGTTTAATGTGTCATATAAGAATGATAGTTATTATTATTTATCCATATATTGTAAATCTTTTGAGCTTTGTCTTGTGCTGAACAAAGCTGGCTTTTCCATAAACATTTAGTCAAAATAAGAAAAGCACTGACCCATTTTTCTAAATTTGCTGGGTTCTTCATTGCTCTCCAAAAATACTTTGTCCAGTGACTGGCAGAGGGTGCTTGACCACTGCCCTGAATACTTGTGGCAGTAGTGGAGACTTGTTGGGGATCCTTGAATGCTTCAGCTGAAGCAGTGCATTCCAATAATTCCTCCATACTATCAGTTTACTACATGCTGACACCATTTTCTACTATTTATTTTTTATTTGAACTTCTTTAAACTGGCCACTGGAAGTGTGGGGAAATAAATAAATAAAACAAGACATCAACCTCCTTACATCTACATCAGCAGCTGCCTGGGGCTTGAGGGTGTTGCACACTCACAACTAATGCAGGGTGACTGCACACGTTGTCTGATAGGAAGCAACCTTTCTGCAAATGTAAAAGTTAAATGTGACTTCCTGTCTACGTAGACAGCAACAGATGCGTGGCTTTCAGTCAGCCATTTCCACAGTTAATTGCTGAATGATCAGAAACAGTTTGCAACCATAACCCTAGTCTGTTTATCTTATGGCAACATTTCTGGCAGGTTTTTACTGAAAGTGTTGGTATACTTGGCAATCTGACAATTTTACCTTTGAGGACATCACTTCTGAAAACAGGCGATAAATCTTAGTATATGTTACTGAAATAGAGTAAAATAATAATAATTAAAAAAAATATCCCAATATTTTCATATTGTGATGATATTGTATGGTGAGGTGTCTAATGATTCCCATCTCTGCTGGCCATGCGGGGCTGAATGAAACAGGTAGATTATTCATTATGACCAAACTTATTATGGATGACTGGTTACTTGCATCCAGTCATCCATAATATAATCACACTGCAAATGCAACGCACCAGTCTGCTTTTCATTTCATTAATTTATTTGTTTAAGCACCTTTGGTTAATATGGCGAAAAATGCTCAAGTATCTGGATATACCTCTCACTGCCTGGTAGCTGGGGGTAGGGTGGGGGATCCTTCGGGCATGTAGAGAAGATAAATTTTAGGCTGAAGGTGAGACTACAGGCTTCCAGTTGTGTGAGAGGTCAGATGTTTGGCCTGATGATGATACATTCATCCACCCACAGTGGGACCATGTGTCCTCTGGGTGTGTGGCCATGCAGATACTGTATAAGGGCAGACAGCAGCTGCACTCTAAATACAGATGGGGAGTCTCCCCAGTTCATACATCTCCCTGAATGCAAGAATGCACGATAATGTGTTGGTATAAAATTATTCACAAATTTGCATTAACTAACAACATATCAGATTTTATTTAAACATCAGAAAAAAAATTTTTTAAACGCCTGTAATGGAGAAACTTTCTTCTTTTCTTTTCATTTTAATACCTCAAAGTCGCTGCCTGTTGTTTGAACATTGCACCACCTGGCGATCGGCTCTGGTACCACCTCCCAGTCCGCGCTCTCCTGCTCCAAGAGGCGCACAAAGGTAGATTTGCCTGCCGCTGAACACAAAACAAGCACAAATTAAACTTGACTCGTATCATGTAGCGTGCTGTATCGACCTGGCTACGCGTCACGCAGGTGCAATACCGTCTAATATTATCTTAGTAGAACAACACACTAGTAGCAAATTGGCGGCAAAAGTAGTATATTAGGAGTACATCGTCTGAAGCTGTATAATGTTATACACACAGGTACCCCAAGCAGCACCTGACACCTATCTGCGGACATTAAACGTTTAAACTGTTTTGTTAAATATGACTTCTGCAATAAGCTGCAGCACTCACCGATGTTCCCCTCGATAGAAATCCGCTTTATTCTCTTCTCCATCGAGTCGTTCATTAGGTCTGGGCATGGCCTTTTTGGAGTAAAAGACATCTTCGCAAAAATTAAAAAAATATTTTAAAAAATATCTTTAAAATATTCCTTAGAATGTTGCGGCAGCTGCTGGGACGTCAGCTTGTTGGTTTAGATTTCGCGCTCAACGTTAGGAAGCGGAAGTTAGCACAGCTGTGTATCCGCCCGGAAGCAGCTGTTGTTTACGTCAATCATTAAAAAAAGCTCACTCAACTGTATTACTTTTTTGTTTAAAGTATATAAAAAAAAAACATATCAAACACACACTATGAAAATTGTCTGAACGTTTTGTGTTAATTGCCACCTGTTTTATAAAATCATGACACATTGCTCTCCCCACATAAACTGCCGTTACAGATTATAAGTATCTGTACTGATGAGACTGACCCTGTATGCAGCATGGCACCACATTCATGTGAGCTGTACAGGTATATGGGTCAATTTAGAGAATTGGGGTTATTTATGTTTTATTACATGCCTTCTTTCATTGAGAACATTGTCCAAAATAAACATTAGGTGTGCATTGTACTATTATGCAGTTATTCCATATTACACCCCACGATTTAATAGCTTGTATAACCACTCTTAGCAGTAAATCAAAACAAATTTTTATTGTCACATCACATGTGCAGGTACAAGTGATATGATTTGATTTGATTACTTGAAGTAATCTTTTTCTGTATGCCTTTAGCAGTCGCTCATGTTGTTGTGGAGGAATTTTGTCCAATTCTTCTTGACGACATTGCTTCATTGTCTGACTGCACGGCCTTACATTTGACTCCAGGATGCTTTAGTATTCAGAGAGGTTTCTTGGTCAACTTAATGACTGCAAGGTGCCACAGGACCTGGACACCCTGATAAAGAGTAAAATGCATCTTATTGGATATTGATAAAGGAGCTGATAAATTGAGGTACATGTTACTGGAATACCATTATTGCTATTGCACAAAAATCACAATGAGCAAAGTATTGCGATATAAAAATTTCAGAAAACTCAAAGTAACCAACCGGGAAAGTTTCGTGTTGATGCTAGTTGTTTGTTAGTTTTTTTTTAAAGTCGATTTTATCCTAATGCAATTCAAGTTGGCGGTCAAATACAAATGTGGATGAAAAAAAAAAGAAAAATATATTGGAACATAAAGCAGTGAAAAAAAGAAAAAGTTACAACTGTACTTGAGTACAGTACTTTATTAAATGCTTTACTCTGATCACCAGTAGCGTTGAGCTCACAGTACATAATGAACATACAACTTTTTCAAAGAGTCAAGCCCACCTTTATTTGCCTTATAAACAGCATAAATCAATTCAGTAGCATTGAAAACCCCTACCAAGCCGTTATTTACAGACAATTCACCAATTACTTCAGTCGAGGAGGAAAAACTGTAGGCAACAGGCTGTGTTACGAGCATTTCATCAGGATGAGATGTTTGCAGGATGACCGATATTCTATTACATTTTCAGATATCTGGTGAGCTGTAACATTCATCATAATGAGCTAAGTAAGTTGGAAATGAGAAGATATCGAACAATCAAAACAAACGAGATATTAATATCCAAAGAAAGGGAGAAGGAAGCAGCCTCTAAAAAGGTATAAATGCACTCGTTTAACCAAAAACTACCACTCCATGCTTGCTGAAACTTCCGAGACAAATCTAACCCTCAGTATTTACACGTGTGCCTTTATAAGTGTTATACTTCTGACAAATTTCAGATATAAAATATTCATGTCACCGTTTTTTTTTTAAACTGAACCTGACACAGAAGCACTTCTGTATATATCCTTCACCCAAACAGAAGCACTATAAAGAAATCTCAATATTGGATATAAAGTATGAATGAGCTAACTGGCATCCCCTTTTAGTGTCGTGTCAATTATTGCATAGTCAAAAACTACACTTTGAGATTGGAGAAAGGTACATGAATCTCCCCTTTGAATCACCACAACAACCAACCAGTCCGGAAAGAAAGCAATCAGAAGTGTCACTTGTGCCTTTCAGCTGATTTAAGAGGGAGTTAAACGAAATAAAGTATGATCAGTCACATGGTGCAGCTTCTCCCAAACCACAGCCAATCCATGTGGGGGTGGGGGATGGGGAAAGGAAGAAGAAAACATTCAAACAATAGAGGTCAGAAACACTGTTCAAAGTGCTTTACGGCTAGTGTGATAACAAGGGGATTCTGCTGTATCCAATTCATAATGCTAGCATGTCTCAAACAGTGGAGTCTAAACATGGATTTCTACATCTATCTCCCTACAGTTTCAGGTTTTCCATCCCTTTTATAATTCTCCCAAAACCTGTTACTATTTCAAACTTTTTGAAGGGGAAAAACTAGTACACAGGGACATGTTACTAGACCATGCTACAAGATTCGTCAATTCTTAGTCCCTGCTACAGCATAACAATATTCTAGCTTCAACACATTCATTTATCATAGCCTGCACGTTATAAAACTTGGCCAAGAGACTTTCTAACTAAACAAATGTTCGAGGAGCAGAAGAAATAAAGAAATAATTCTGAGCCAAGTTACTGGACAAATAGGAAAAAATAAGAGGGGGGGGGGCACATAAACTTAAAAGGGACATGTGAGGAAAATTTAACGACTCAATCACATCTGTGGTATATGGCCTTTGAACTAGGGCAATTATGAGCCATGCTAGGCACTTAGGATTCCTTTGTGACTGATGTTGCAATATTACAGATGTGGACAGTAACAAACCAAGATCAAACCAAGATCCTTCTATGTCAAAATAAACCAGTAATAACCAGTTATTTATCACACCACCCTATGATACAGCATCTCTGCTTAAACACTGCTCTTTACTGTGATGGAGCTGGAACCTAATGGCATGTTACCTTAAATTCAAGTGGGATGAAAACGAAACATCTGTGCAGTCAGGTAGAAAATTAATAAACATATATCTATCTTATCCTAAAGTAAGCCATGATAGAATATAAGGGATTTTTTTTCTTCCATACAGCTAATGTTAATCTGTGGTTTGCTCAATTAACTTAATCCCTGATAGCATTAGTCCTGGTGCCTTTAACCTAACAACACCCTTCCTTCTTCCTGGCCTTATTAAAAACATTTCCCCGAATGGAAATATAGTACATACTGCATACATATAGCCAGGGTGGGGGTGGGTGGGTATCTGTGCAAAAACTAGAAGAACAATAAAATAAGGATTACATGGCTGTTTATCTATCCTTGGTTGTCAGTTTTTCAATCAGCTCCTGTAGTGGGACCAGCTCTTTCCTGTCAATGAGGTTGAACTCCTGTGAAAGACAAAAGAAAAAGGAGCAAACATTACCCGATGACTCGACATGTTACGGCCCTTGTTAGCAAGCTGCCGTATTAGTCAGATGCCAGGGATTCTTTACCTGAACAAAAAAGATGAAGTGTTTGAAGGACGTGTTGAGGTGGGCCTCCTCTTGCAGCTGCATGACGGAGTCAAAGTGCTGGTGGTAGATGTGGGCGTAGACCCTGAACAGACGCTTCAGAATAGTCTTCGCCACTGACATAAAGTTACGCTTAAAGGGCACGCCTTGGGAACAAAAGAAAGAGAAGGAAACCGGTTAGAAAAAACACCAGAGAGCTTAACATGCAGTCTACACAGGCAGGCAACAGCGTGACCTCAGGGGAGCACAGACAGCCATGAAAGCAACACAGCTACACCTCACGTTCACTGTGCCAAGTTTTCATCTAGGGGAAAGAAAGTTTGCCAGTTTCAACACTGAACACTAAATTAAACTGCTGCAGAGCACAGAGGCTTCTACAGAGAGCCACGTACCATACAAGCCAATATCAGGGTGAAGACACCAGGACAAGTAAATTAAAGCTTCAGATGCTGAACAACTGAATGATCGCCTACCGAGCCCTGAATTGATTTTAACACGTGTGCAATGGGTACTTCATCACCACACACCTCCCAGGAACTTTGAAGATGTTGGCAGGCTTTAAGGTTATCTCTGGTCAAGTAAACAACAGATCATGGGCAATGGAGTGAATTGTGTACCTCCAGGGCAGCACATTCACCACTTCTACTGACATGTACTGGGTCTATCAGAATGCAGTTTATGCTGGCTGCCATTCAATAGCAATAAATCTCCACCTTAGACTGCACACGCCACAACCAGTTATGAGGCTGATAACTGTGTGGCTATGCAAATACTACTACTTAACAACGCTGTACACTGATCTCTAAATGTGTCAGGTTATTATATGAAATTGAAAAGCTAGACGACATTTCAAGACAAATTCACCGCATTTGAAAAGTTCACATTTCCATTGCATGCATGCATTCATTTTGCATGGGAGCTGGATTTCTCTGATAATAAAATGTCTATGTACATATTATGGATCTCCACACACTTCATTGTTTGATGTATGGTATGTGCATTAAAAGATAACTTTGCTTTGGAGGTGAACGCTGGTAGAAACTACAGAGTGAATCATACCGATCTTTGAAGGGAAAAGCGTCTCATCATCGAGCTGGTCTTGCACCCAGGTCATGAGGTAATCAATATACTTGGGAGCAGAGCATTTGATGGGCTTCTTGATATTGGTTCCATCAGCCCAGTGATACTCATACCTACAGGAAATAACAATGACAAACACACTTTGAGCAGATTTATACCAAGAGAAATTTTTGCTCACTCGAAAGAGAAGGAAGAAAATCCCGAGTGGTATAACAAAAGCTTAATTGAGCATAATGAATATTCACGTTTATCAAATCCTCAGAAATAGGTGAAAAATGATTTATATGAAGTTTTGTGCTTTTATATAACATCTAATGCACACACAATCACGTATCTTGTTTGGTAATAGGTAGATCTTAAATGTAAACTTCTGTATATTAGATGAAAGGTCTGTTATCGTGCGATTGTTAGTCCGGACCAGCTGAGATCAAACTGGGCTGTGTGTGGCTCAGTAACTCCTATAAGAACTAATCATGCTTATGTGAGTAGTCACTAGCCAGAGGCCCATTGAGAGCAAGGAAAAACCCTGTTATGGTTTCCATCTGGGCTTATTCAACACTGATGTAATCAATTGTAAAGCAAAGTGGTATTTCTCAATAAGCAGTTAATTTACAAGTGGTCCTGATGAGTAAGAGCTGATTCTATTCACCAAACATTTTCTAATAGGCGTCGTTTCCTTTGTAGAAGTAAATCTAAATTTTTAACAGCACATGAAAGACATCTGCTGCAAATCTACACAGCGTGACAGCAGGAGACCAAAACAAAAGGATCGACGTCACAGGGTGTTTACAATTATGAAGACAAGTGCATTTGCCAAACCCTGACCCTGCTTACTCTCATTACACAACAAAGACTTAAGAATGGCCCATGTGATAGTTTTATGAGTTTTAATCACTTACTTAGGACCAGCAGACATGACTGGACAGCTTTCCTCAGTGCAAAAGTCTGTGATGGTGCCATACAACATGTTGATCTGGTTGAAGAAATCCACAGCTGGAAAAATATTTTTTTAGTTAGTCTAGTTATAAATTGGGCACCAATACCGTGTCAAGGAAAAGGGTTACTTGAGGACATTTCCACAAGGACAATATTAGCTAAAGAGAAAGGCAGTTTCTGGCTCTGGGGATGAAAAAGTGTTGCTATATGACACCAACTGTAGTGTTTGCTAGCACCAATTGCTGGCATCAGATTACCCCACAGCACTGTGCCTGTCCCTATTTCACCGCCCAGGCCAAACTGTAGACCAGTGCACAGTCCAGTTATCTGGCACAAACCACTCATTCCCAGGGGCATACAGCCAACACTGGCTTTCCATCAGCTGGGGAGATCCATTTTAAGCACTGGCAGCATTTGAGTTGAGTGTGTAACTTAAAAATCTCATTGAAAAGCAAAACAAAAAAACCCATACTGACCAGTTGTCATGGCATGTGGTTTGTCAGGTTCACTTTGAGATCCTTTTGAAAACAAAAATCTGTCCAATCATAGCTGATAGAATATTTTTGTATATGCTGCTGTACAAAGACAAAAGTCTAAATTCCAAACAGTCTGGGGAATGACTGATGCCAAGCCCTCACTGATGAACCTTGCAAACTTTATGTTTTCAATCCCACAGCTAATAAGATCGCTAAAATGATGTAACAGTCAGTGATAAGATGTTATCTCTTCCTGTTGTCCTTTATTTTCCTGTAATCCTGTTTCAGCCTCTTTATTTTCCCTCTGCATTGCTTCATTGTGTCACGCATACCCAACAGCAATTTGAGGGGGAAATCCTAGCAAAGATTTCAAAGTAATGCTTGGACGAGGGAAAACTGCATTGTATTTCCTCGTCCTACTCAGACTCATTAAAGACACAACTTCACTGTCAACTCATTTCTCCATGCAGGACTCCACTTTTAGGGCTAATGTTAAGAGTTGCTGTTGCCAACTTTTGACCAAGATTAGCGCTTTTCTGTCAATGGTGTTACTTGCTGTTCCTCTGCTTGGAAAAGGTCTCAAAGGGATCATAAAAATGTATTTCTAAGTGAGGACACTGGAGAAGAGATTGTACTACCTCCAACAGTTACTATGAAATAGTTCCTAAAGAGAACAGATGGGTATCCAGCTAGGCAGTTGGTGAAGATGCCTGTCAGATTACTCCCCCAAGTTTAGTTGTGCCTGGAGACCTTTGCTATATGCCAATAACTTCTTCTTATATGATTACCATCCATCCATCCATCCGGGGTTGAACTCTATAGCAGCTGTCACAGGACTGTGTTGCTATCCAGTACAGGCAAAACAATCTTAAAAACATGAAGTGGATGGCTTCTCGGGAACACAGATCATGTGAAAAGTCATTTGTACTTGGTGGTGGGAGAAGTTATTGCTCACAGCACTTTTATTCTGACTTCCTTTCATTGCACAAGCTGTAACAGCTTGTGCAATATTAGCCAACCTTGCTTCTAACCGTCTGTGAATCTGGAGTGCACAAATATTAGGAGTGCAGCAGTGGCGGCAGCGGCGGCGACTCTGAGGCACAGTTAACAAAGCTAGAAATTGGGCACGCCTAAAAATGTTTTGTTAAGAAAGCGTCTGATTGACAATCACGTGTTAACAGGCTGGGCTAGTGATCGTCGCCAACCCCGAAGGCTTTTTGACGCATGAGGAATTAAGCATCCACTGACCATTTGTCTCCTTTTAGAGGAAAGTAAACAAGGCACTTACAGCGCAGACAATAAAGTCTATTTAACATTCACGGTGGCTGCTCTGGCATGAATGCACATGGTCTTTGGAAGCAATGCCAAGATCTTACAGCCTGATAGTTTGCTCGCAACCGACTCATGATTTGGAGTAATTAAATGTCAGGAACAAGACTTGGAGATATCTTCTTTTTTTTTTCAAAGTGTGCTGTGCCCCTTTTGCCAGAAATCTAAATTTAAAATATAAGAGGGTGTATTAAGAGAGAAGAAAAATAAATAAAACTCCGTGCTTACTGTTGACTGCGACCCACTCATTTAAGTCTTCCCCCTCAGGCAACATGACTGCCATGCGCAGGTTTCCACTCCCCAGAGTAGCCTCTGCATGTTTCAGCAGCTCATACTGATGAGAACCCTCCGGGATGTTCTTCTTGGGCTTGAATGTTTTGGATGAACGATTTCCACTGTGTGAGTCACACATCAAACAGGAAGACAAAAAGTAGAATAAACGAAAAGACAGAAAGATATGATGAGAAGTCATGAGGTCACCAAACACTAAGTTGAGGTGACTTTTCGAAAAAAAAGTCAAGACTTTCTTTAAAAGATGTGAAAGGGAGCTCGAGCTGGTTTAGGTTTAACAGAATGTAAGTGGGTGTGTGTGAACAGTGTGGCCCCTCTCTGTATAATGAGGCTATTTGTAGAGGTACTGTATTCAGTTGATCTCACTGCCCCATTAAACAAGAATTTGTGAGTCCTCACAGCGTGGTGGGTTGGACAAAAAAAAAAAAAGTTTAATTAGAGCATCCACTAATGGCAAGATCAGAGCCAAAATATCCTGTAGCATTTCTATAGTGTTTCTGTAATTCAAAATAAATATGTGACACTATCAGGAAGTGCTGTTCTTTATCAGCTATTCCCTTCGAGACTCCCCATATAATAACACGTACACAAAAAGAAAAATGACAACAACAATAGTAAATCTAGACTATCATCTTCTTCAATCGAACTATAAAATGTCACAGTACGTGTGTCTGATGTTTCTCAGCTTACCTCAAACAAACATTATTTTAATAGCAGGCTAAATATCGTTGTGTTACTTTGATCAAACTGCTGCGTTAAGCCGTAGCAATGCTGTGTTAGATTAGCCGGTGGCATTAAAGTGTTTAGACCAGCAAATATCCAAGCCACAATCAAAACCCTCCATCTGTCTTGAGCCAATTTGTCAGCGGACCTGTTCTAAGCAGGTTAAATTTCATATTTGGTCAACTGTAAACATTACCTTTAAAGTACTGACGAACATGCGATCAGTGTTGTTGATAATTTTTTAAAACGAAAGCTACAGAAAGCAATGCGAATCACATACAGCAGTCCGAGGTACGTCCAGGAAGTAGTCTAAGCCCTTGAAACGCTACGGCTAGCTAACTTTCTAGCTGTTGCAGCAAAGCTGGCATTTTCCAAACACAAAGCTAAATGGCAAGACAAAATAAACGTGGATCGAACAGTTGTAACTCACAAAAGAAAGCTCATTTTTCCTCGGGTCGCCGAAAAATTCCCTTCTTGATAAACAGCGGGTAATAAAAGCAGAGTAAAGGCAGCCCAAAAGGATTGCCAAAAACTCTAAAGCCTCACACTTCCTCAGGTCTTGTCGGGCTTAGTCGTGCGGTCCTTGTTAAACATCCAAAATAAATATTAATGTAACAGAAATAACTACGCACTAGTTTAAAAAAGGGGAAACAGATGTATTTTATAGACAAATTGATCCGCTAGCTGCTGTACGCTGGGAGGCAGCAGCGTACTGACTGCAATACTCACTTCTTCATCTAACCTTGAAGGCAGTGCAGACGCGGCATTACCGTCTGCTGCCATCTAGTGGAACAAATTGATTAGAGCTACTGTTCTTTCCTTTGAATATGAGCATTTTTCTATATCATATTGAAAAATAAAGTAATGTAGTTTACGAAACTGGCGTATACTTAAGTTTCTATGTTTTTTCTAATTATTCATTTACTGATATTTTGTAATAGCCTAGGCTACATGTTTTTTTTTGTTATTTTTTTTTTTACTGTTATAGTTAGCACCAGTTATAATGTCTATTATAACTGGTGCTTCTAGCTAAGTTAAAATTACACGGTAAATGCTGTTGAATTTGTTCGCTATAAAATATAGCCTGAAGATGGAGCTGTTTTATTGAAATAGAAAATAGAAAATTTCAGCCAATGTCACGAGCTGTGCTGCCTTCATTTCTGTTGGAAATATAGGAAAAACTTTGGCTTTTCACAGATTTTTCAGTGTATTTTCCCTCTTACAGCTTCTCCTTACCTTCTCTGGATAAAGGACAAACCTCGTTTGTCTTCAATGATAAGAGTAAATAGATATATATAAACAGGTTTGGCCAAAGTCCTCCTAGTTATCCTCTCCTGTAAATAAGCGCCTCTAGTTTGGCTTAAAGAAGAAGAAAAAAAGCTTGTCGCGCACTAGGACCCTCCAGCTCCGTGTCAGCTGACGATGCAGCCAGTTATATGCGACGCCAGACCGTAGCCCGAAGCTTTTTTCAGCTTGTTGGGAGAAAACGGGTCCACTCGCCGCGTCAGGCCCATGTCTGAAAACCCAGACAGACGGTCACATTTCAGCAGAAAGTCAACTGCACAGGTCGGCAAATCCAGAATAGGTAAAAGCTCTTTTTTTCTATCTGAAATTACCCCACCTAGTAGGGACACAGCATTAGTGAGGCGTTTGATGACAAGTCCTCTGTGTGAGCTTATGTTATTTCTTTATCCGCAGCAGCAAGATGGAGTGTGAGTGGAAACCAGACGAGCAAGGACTTCAACAAATTTTACAGCTGCTGAAGGAGTCTCAGTCGCCTGATACGTCCACACAGAGATCCGTCCAGCAAGTATCCTTTTGTCTTGAGCCGAATATGGATGATAACTTATCTGTTATAATCTGTTAGTGGTTTAATAACAAAACAGACTCAACAGGCTAACGAAGCTAATACTAGCCGGGGTGGTTACAGTTACAAGCAGGTACGCTCGTGCCTTTTTGTCTCACTTGCACGCGCTACAAAGGGAACAGGTCGTGCTAACATCATCTGGCACTAAAAATGCCATAAAATGGTCTTGCTTGGTTAATACAACAAGCAACGGTAGCTTCTATTTGCTCCTCCTATACACCTTGCATATTGCTTCGGCAGAACATCATAATAAAACACATTTAAAGCCCCGGTATATCATCTGCAACTTAATCCTCAATTACAGCTATGCTTACCGGAAGCATGCTGCTGATGTTACTCATTTAAGTAGAAATTTGAATTAGAAATTCTATGCATAATATAATGATGTAATGGTCATGGTGTTAATGGTGACAGAACCCCCCCCGAAACATCTGCCCGTGCCTTGCATGTATCATGCAAGGCACGGGCAGATTGGATTTTAATAGTGCAACAGCATCTGAAATCTCTTATTCTAAAACAGGAGTCTAATGGAGTGGATGGCTAGGTTAAACCTGGAATAACAAGCCATCATCATTCAGGCTTTTTCGCTGTGACACTTTACTCTATGTAACTTTTCCAAAGGATGCCGGGGATTATCAATCAAACCCATATTAAGGTGACCTCTTCCGGCTAGATTAAATGGCAAGCACTAAAGTGTAGGTTTCACATGTAAGTGCTTTATTAGCTTTCCTCTGTAGCTCATGCACTGTATTGTCAGCTGCAACTGTGCTACAGCGTTGTGTGCATGTGACTGCCTGCTTTTACATTGGAGAGCAATTATCATCTGCCTCTCCGTGCTGCTGGTCCTTATGTTTTTGTCTGGTTGCATGCCTATCCTTAATAATTTTCTTATGTAACCCCTCATGTGGACTGTCTCATTAACTCATAGACTAACTGCTGTTGTAGCCCTAAAGACACCATCTGCCAGAACAGTCATGCCAAATGACACATTTATGACCCCCTTACAACCACACACCCAGTCCACTCACACACACTGACATACGCTCGCATCATTATGCTGTCACATTACACCACTCCTCTTCTTTATGTGGGGAGGAAGAAACAAATTCTGTTTTTGGCTTTATTGTTATTATAAGATTACAGAATGCAGTGGTGATGTCCTTTCAGCCTTTTAACATGCTCTTCAAACATTTGTAACCCTTAACCATTTCTCTCAGAGACTCGAGCAGCTGAATCAGTATCCAGACTTTAACAACTATTTGATATTTGTTTTGACAAAGTTAAAATCAGAAGGTAAGCTGCCCGCCCTTCTCCTTCGCTCTGTCATTTTGTTGTGTCTGTTATTTGTTCCTAGATCATCTAATGGCAGCACGGGTGAATGTCAGAGCTGTCGTTTTATGTAACTGCTCATTGACAGGTCAGCCTGGCCATGACTCGGGTGACCTGATGGCATCTTTGCTGCAAATGATGTGCCACACACAATATGGGTCACTCTAATTTTAAAGCTAAATCCTGGCACTGCTCAGCTTTTGGCTTGACTGTCTGCACAGCAGATGACCCAAATGTTAAGTGGTGTTAAGACCTTTTCGGTTGCATGATGACATTAGCCCAGTTGCAACAAGCCACAAGTGTTTAAAATAATTAGCAGAATTTATTACTTACCCATTTTAAGCAAACAGTAAAATAGTTTCTTTCCACAATGTTAGTAAAAAGTCTGGCCGTAAGTTCTTTAATGCTCTGCTTGTGAAAAATGAAAGGAAAGCTATTAACGCATGAGCCTTCACTTTGATCACAGCTACAGTGGAATTTTCACATTTCCTCCCTTGACCTTTTCTCTCCCGAGATGAACCGACCCGGTCCTTGAGCGGGCTGATACTGAAGAACAATGTGAAAGCTCACTATCAGAACTTCCCTAATGGCGTGTCTGATTTCATCAAGAGTGAGTGCCTCCAAAACATCGGAGACTCATCTCCTCTGATTCGGGCCACTGTTGGTAAGTCTCATCCTCTCGCTCTTCTGATTGTAATGTCGCCCTTAGCATCCACGCGTAACTTTTATGTTTAAACGTTTTCTAATCCTATGTATGTGCCATTGTTGTACCGGTAAATAACTTCCTTATTTGCCTAAACATACTGAACCTACAGCTCAATATGTTGGGAACATTGTCAGCAATCGGAGACAAAGCAGGGAAATGAACTACCATGAATATTTACACAACAGGTTGTGATGGTCGTATATTATTTACACTAATTAAACTGATGAAACTGTTTTGGGATAGTAGCTAATTTATTTTCTTATTTTTAGGGATATGGTTATGTTTTTAGTAGGAAATGAATCTGATTTTGTGTTGTTTATATTTCTTTATTTATCCAATGGGCAGAAATCTATGAAAAAATCCTTAGAAATAAACAGCTCTACTCCTGCACTTTTCCTACCACCAGATTAGCATGGATGCATAGACTTGCTGTCAAAAGCGTGCTATTGCTGACTTTTGACTTCAGGGACTCAAAGTTTGCTCTTCCAGGTTTTCAACCCTGTTCACCTAATCTGGCCTAACAGACCTGTAACTGGCTCAAGATTGTGAAGCATGAAAACAGAGCTTAGAGGTTCTCTCTCAGACTCTCTCAGACTCAGTTACAGAATGATTGAGGTTACTGTGAAATTCTTTTTAATCTAGTTATTTTTAATCCAGTGAGAGCAAAACCCTGCACTTGCTTTAAATGCCTCTAAATAGTCTTCCTTAACTCAGTAGGCTACTGTATCAGAATATCAAAGGCCAGCTTTTAA
Source organism: Hemichromis elongatus (assembly GCA_015108515.1). Lineage (NCBI taxonomy): Eukaryota > Metazoa > Chordata > Actinopteri > Cichliformes > Cichlidae > Hemichromis > Hemichromis elongatus. The sequence goes on along the minus strand of VUQR01018873.1, from coordinate 1,231 downwards.
ATGATAGTTAGGTCTCCCAAGCATTCCCTGCTATCATTGCAGAATATTGATATTTACATGCAGGCGTAATTAAGGGTTGTCCAGCTGTTTAAACTAAATGAAGCTATTTATTGCTGCATTTCTGTTGCTTCTATTCACCTGGATTATAAACAGAAGTGCTTTATAATGTAAAATGTCTGTGTTTCCTTATATTCTGTGCATGTTTTTAGATTTTGGTTTAATCAGCTAACTCAGCTCCTCTGCTAACAGGTATCCTCATCACTACAATTGCCTCCAAGGGAGAGCTACAAAACTGGCCCGAGCTGTTACCCAAACTCTGCCTGCTGCTGGATTCTGAGGATTACAACACATGTGAAGTGAGGACAAACAAATCCGAAGCTTATAAATTAATTTCTTTGAGGCACTACGCTGATGTTTGCTGCTGCTGTCACAAATGTGTTGATATGCGTGAAAGATGTGTGAAATTGTGAATCAATTTCTTAACCCTCTGGGGTCCGGGGTATAATTGGCCGTTTTTGACTACTCTTAAATTGACCTCTATATTTCACCTTTAAAAGCTGTTTATGTTACCTTGTTTGGTATCATTATTTTCAGCACAACCTCAAATATCTGAAAATGGAGTTATTTCTTCATTTTGACACACTGTATTAGCACAATTGATCTAAATTCAGACAAAAAAATTTAAATCAGAGTAGAAAAAAGTTATATTTTTTACTGTAAAAACCACAAAAATGTTTAACGAATCATTTTCATAACTTAAAATGCAATTAGAAATTGTACATTTCTAAAAATCATGCACAAGTTTTGCAAACAACAAAGTTATATGGTACTATTTACCTAAAAATGCAGCCAAGGCCTCAGGCGTTTTTGTAAATAACCATTTAAAACTATTTACAGAACAATCAGGTGTTCTGCATCAAATAAGAAGGCACACAAATTATTTGTGCCACTCCAAAAAACTAGTTTTTGTCCCCTATAAGACAGATGAGCACACTACAGGGATAAACCTGCAGGTCTGACAGCAGGAGGTGTGTCACTGTTGTTTTTCAGGTGGATACAACTTCTATACTGCAACCTACCTTTGTTGTCTTTTTTTGGAGCAAATGTGACATTCACTAGTGTAACTGAGACACAAAACCAAACAACGACTACACTACACACTAACTATAGCCTCCAAAAACACTAAACTTCACTAATCACGTATCAAAACTCGCTCTCTCTTTCATTCGCC
>VUQR01018871.1:14738-25049 GCA_015108515.1 Hemichromis elongatus | reverse complement strand
TAAATATCGAATCCCAAATCCCTCACTGACACCTTGTTGTAGCTGCAAATATTCAAGGGCAAAACCTTGAATTCCAGTAAACATATATTGTATGTATGAGTATGTATGTAAGAGTAGCAGATAAAGGATGTTTATTAACATGCTGACATGAAAAAGAAAAATAGGACAGATGCATTTATAACAAATGTGTCTTGTTTTGTGAGAAATTAGATTTTCAGTCAAGGTAATGACAGTATCCTTGCTGTGCTGCTTCTAATGGAAATCTATGTGCAATTACACATAGTGATGCATAGTAAGGTAGAAGCTGTATTGTTCAACCTGAAAGGGCAGGAGAGCCATCATAGCTCTCCCCCAGTCTTACCTTTTTATAGTCATCAAATATGTATAGCCCATCTGAGTGTGTATATATAATGTATTCACAGATCTCCAGCACACTGGAAACTCTGCATCAGCAGTTTGTGTGCATCTTCAGAATAAGACAGAAAACCCAATCAATAAAATTATTCATGGAAGAGCCAGTCTGGAAGAAAGGCGTAGCGTGAGCGACTTTGGACTGCTTGTTCTGAATATGTCAACAAGAGTGTAAGGAATTTTCTTTTTAATAGATTAGAATATCTTTGTCATTGTAACATGGAACATATGCAACGAAATTAAATGTTTTCCTCAGCAGCGTCAAGATCACAACAATCATAAGAAAACCTATATAAAAAAGATAAACTACATAGAACGATATAAGAGATAAAACCACACGAAGACAAACACAACTCCTCTATATTCTCCCAAACTGCACAAATCTCTTATTGCACAGAGCACAATTCATGTGGACATTGTTACTGTAGCATTTAATCCTTGTACCGCTCTGGAACCAAAATGGTTTTTCAGACTTTTTGGCCTTTTTTTAAAAAGTTTTTTTATAAATTGCTTAGTACTGTCTAACTGACATTAACAATCCATCCCTTATGATGTCATTGGCCTTTGTTGAGGCAGCCTGCATAAGTCATCCAGAGTAGGGAGAGGGGCAAGAAATCATTTTTCTGGGGTATGTTGATAACCTTCTGGAGCTCCTTTATCTGTGCCACAGTGAACAGGAGAACCACACACAGAAGCATTTTGTTAAGATATGGACCAGCAGTAGAAGGACACCAACAGTCTCTGTTGCTCTTCCTGATGACCCTCAGGAAGTAAAGTCTCAGCTGTGCCTTCCCAACCAGCTCTGTGGTGTTTATGATGCAGAAACCACCAGAAAATGGACATCTATGACTCTCTCCACATACTCCTTGCTGATAATCAAAGGCTTAATATTTTTAATTTCTTTCTGAAGCTAATAAACACTTCTTTTGTATTAGACATGTTAGAGAGCAGGTTTCTGTCTCTGCACGACTGAAACAGCTGCTCCACCTCATCTTGGTAGGCAAACTCCTCCTCCAAGAAATAAGCCCCACCACTGCGGTGTCATCTGCAAATTTGATGAATGTTTTGCTGAAATCGGTGCAACCATATGTACCCAGCACACCGAGCACACAGCTCTATGGGGCTGTAGTGCTCAGGCTTTTATTCAAATTCCACTAAAAATACAAACATTTCTGTATATCTAAATGCTTTTACAATCATCAAAAAGAATAAAAAATGATGTTTTCTCGTATATAGGTTACTAACAAAACTGTAATAATCAGTCAACTTAAATAACCCCCATAAAGTCCTGATTTTATCTCTGTGACTTTGTATGTTTTCCTTTTAAAGCCTATTGAGAAGTGTTTCATATTCCACGACCTTCCTCTGCTTTTGGGTCTCTGACATTTTGCACAAAGTGCAGAGTTTTTATGGTTCACTAAGTGGCAATGTTGGCAGCAGGAAGTAAACCTTTTCAAACTTTTAAAATGATACTTTAGAAATGTTTGATTGACACTATACTGTCAGTACACCCAAGAGAGCTTATACTCTGTAATGATGCATGGAAGAAATGCGTACACACACATTATCACTGGACATGAGCCATGGGGTGGTTACTGCAAGATTGCTCTGTCAGCAGAATCTTTATCCTCAAAGGGCTGGATGCTGTGGATCTGTGTGTGAGACAGAGAGAAAGAAAGAAAGCACATAGGTGACTGACACATGAAATAAAGGCAGTAAAAGGACCAGCTTGTAAAGCTACTGTGACCCATAAAGTATTGATCACTACAGCCATGCTACGTTAATCAACATGCACATACCAAAAGACCCACACATCTTTAGATTTACCAATCCATCATATTGCTTTGAGTCTGCAGCTTTAGTGTGGTAAATACTGATCTTGCAGAAACTGCCTTAAAATGTAACATTTCATGCTAATGTCCAGCTCCATTTTTTTTATTCTTTAAATATAACAGGGTATCTTTACATAACACACTGTTTCAAATGATACTTGTTTATCTGAGACTGTATCTCGGCACATCCATTCAGTTCTGCCACTGTCTGTCTTCTGATTGGCTCGCTCTTGAAAATAGAAGATCCGAAAAGTGATTGGGTGGAGCTGCTGGGCTTACAGCCAGAGCTGTGGCTGAAACGACCTTAATAGTTATATTTGCCCGTTTGGTTACATCATATAGACCCAAGAGTACAAATAATGCAGAGGGAGCATCCAGAAGCCTGAACATAATCTCAATAATTGCTTCGCTCTAATGGGTTAGGCCTCCATCACACAGATCTAAAGACAGGTTTGCAACCTCTGGTTGCTAGAAAAAAATGCATATTACTTGACTGGGCGGTGACTGCGTCCTGTGAATGAAGTACACCAAAAATCTCAATTTGATTTCTTTGGTTGTTTGCAGATTGCTCCAGTCACCTATAGCCAGTATTAAATTGAACAGCAAATTTTGATTTAGTTTTTATTTTATTTAATAACATAATACTAGACCAAATCTTATTTTGATTTAGTGGACTAGAAACTAGAATGTAATAGTTTGTTGTGTTTTTACCAGTGAACATCGCTCCACATGGTTTATGAACTATCTTATCTTATCTTATTTTCCTTGACATCAAATGCAAAATGTGCCCTTACATCTACTCTTTTCTTCCTCCCCAGCATCAAACCCTACAACACAAGAAGATTACATATAATCAGATCAATTCCAAACGTATCCTGCCTTTCTATTGGATGTTTTCTCTCCAGTATATTTTTAGCCGTGTCATTACATTTCATAATAGTTTTTGTTTTTATGCCTTATTTTTTTTTAGCTATCGTCTCCTTTTTGTCAGAGAAAAAAAAATTGTTGACAAAAACTGTTTGGTTAACACTTATTGGTAACATAATTAATGCTGCCTATAGTTTGCGCAGAAAACATTCACCTGCAAAGCCCATCTTTTCCTTTGAATACAAATATTCTCCATTTCTGGTTTAAGTAGTGCTTTTCACTTTCACTATCCCTTGGCGAGGTTTTGGGCAGATCGCCTTATACCTCTTTACAACCAATTTCACAATAGCAACTGCAGGCAACCTCCAGCAGCCAATCACCTGATGGTTATGGATTACTCACTTTCACTAGCTGTTACCAGGGAGTCTCCAACTGGTCTCTAAGCCTGTATGAATTGTGCTTAAGAAATCAATTTCACAGAAATTGCCAAAAATCACTCAAAATCAGTCAGAGAATATATTTTATTCCCTTGCAACTGATGGCTGGCAGATGGTCACCAACCAGTCTGTGGACCTGTGTAACTGGGGCTTCAACGAAGCATCTATTTAACAGATAGAGCGACAGACAGACAGACTGAAAGACTGAAAGACAGGTATTATTTTGTATTATTTTCTTCTAGAAATTAAAGCTTTCAGCAAAGATATTTTAGACATTATCAGGATTTTCGGGAACATAGCAGTAATGTGGCTGCTTTATTCTGGCAAGCTGGACACCAGAAAGCTTTTTCTAATTTAAGAATACTGCTTTAAGCCAAACACTCCTGGCTATTAATTAGGCTGACTTCACAGACCAGCCAAAAAAACAAAACAAAACACACACACACACACACGCGCGCACACGCACACACACACACACACACGCACACACACACACACACACACACACACTATTCTCAGTCTCTAAAAGGTGGGGGTTGTGAGTCTCATATCCCATGAATCAAATTCACATTTTTTCTCTCTCACCTAAATCAAAAGTCTTTTCTGCTCTGCAGTTGGTCCATACTTCCTACCCCCACTTCAACACTAGGTTGGATACTTTAAGTATAATTTTAAAAGAGGCTATAAAATCCAGTCTGATTGGTCTCTAAACAAATGAAGCCATAAAAATAAGATTAGATTGCACCTGAGAAACTAAAATCATATTTCCTCCAGTCTGCTTTTCATCCATTTATCTCTTGGATATTTGTGCAGATGATTGCACTGCAGAATGTCTGACAGCAAGCAGCTCTCTCTGGTATCTTTAACGAGAAGCCGGTTAGACAGTCAGACTGTCAGATGTAGTGCACTGGAAAATGCTTCCTCACAGGAAACATGACACTTTGGACCTGATTCTCTGCGCTTTGTTTTTCATTCCTTTCGAGGTCCTGAGAAGGGGGTGTAACTTTATAAGAACCATCTAATTTAAGCATTCACAGTAGCTTTTGATCTGAAGTTTGAACTTAAACTGAGCTTGAACCACAATGTCTTTTATAATTTGTGACGTACAGCAAGTTGTTTCATCATTAAATTTGAATCATTTGTGCATTTTGAATCATAGAAATTGACGTATCAGTTGCGAATTCAAAAGATTAACAATGACTGAATCCTTAAAATATAATTCCTTAGACCTCCTTCACTGTTAACCTTAGTAGTGCTTTTTGAGGTGTATCTCATATGTCTTCAGAAAAGCCCCAAATCTCTGGGGCTCCTGTTCACTGCACCAGCTGCAGGCTCATATTTGGTACTGTGGTGGGTGTGAATTCAGCTCCAGCCGTCCTGTTGACAGTTCTACTGCACTAGCTTTCTGGGGCATGATGCGTTCACTCTGGATGCTTTCCAAGCGTTTTTGTACAGGAGAGTGGGGGGCCCAGCCTCCTGCAGTATTTTATGCCTTCAGACAGGTACAGGGGGAAGATTCAAAAGGAGACTGAAGGTTTGCACTGGTAAACAATAGTGTCCAGTGACCTGGCCACCAGAGCACATTAAAGAAACAAATCAGCTGTGAGTCTGGCTTTAAATCCAGTTAGAAATGTCAAGTCCAAATTATGTTTTTTTTCACAGACAGATGGCCAAAGACACTACTGCACTGTCGCTCTGCTATGACTCAATCCTTTCCTTTCCTTACATTTTTTTTCTAAAATCTGTCTGTGTTTCTTCAAACTGGACGGTTTCCAGCTGTCACACTGAGATGCTTCCCGCACCACTCCTTTGCCCTGCTGTCAGACCTCAGGAAGTGAATGATCTTCTGACACCACAATATGGCAAGCTATGGTGACATCATGCTCGAGCATGAACCTCGCAGTAACATTACCTGAATGGAATAAGGTGTGTGAAAGCTAAAGCTAACCATAATAAGGAATAACTACGGAAAGTTTTTTGAACCTTTGTTCAAAATAAATATATATTCTGAAGATATACATTTGAACAACAGAAAGCTGAACCACCCTTTATTGACAGGAAGGATGAAATTAAATCAAACACCCTCCTTACAGCAAAAAAAAAAGGGTAAGCAGCAGTGCAGACAAGACTGCTGAATGGCTTTCCTGCAATCCTTCACGCCCAGCTTTTGCACTCCTGCCCCTGATGAACAAAGTGGAAAAATAGCCATGCTCAATCACCTGATGCACCTTCTCTTCTCTTCTCTTCTCTTCTCTTCTCTTCTCTTCTCTTCTCTTCTCTTCTCTTCTCTTCTCTGTTCGTTAGTGAGTAATGATTTCCACATTAATTTTTCATATTTGCCTGTTTTTCCTCTTCTTTTTACTTTGCTGACTTTTATTTTCTGAGTGTAGGTTTGAAGTAAATATTGGAGAAAAAAAAACAAAGTTTGGATTGAAAGGAAGCTTCGGACTGACTAAAGAAAACTTTTAATTATGGTTAATTACAAATTTTTTTTAACATAGTGAAGCCCATTACATTAACTGTAGGGCTGACTTAGATTGCTTTGATGAGGAAAGATCAGAAAAATAAAGTAGATTTCTGTGTGAAAAATTTATCACAAGATGAAACAATCTCCTGCTTCAATATTTATTAATGCTTTTAGCTTTTAGCATACTCACCTGACTCTCCAGTGGGCCTGTGATTATGAGATGTGCAAGGTCTGTAAAAACCTATAAAGACAGCTTGTTAGTTAACTATTTTGACAGGATTTTTTTTTCATAAAGAGAACTGTACTGTATGAAACTCTGATCTCATCAGTCAACCAGTCAGTCATTCAGCATTTCAGTCAGTCACACTCAGTGTCTGCTCACTGCTTGAAGCTGTAATGCCTTTACGCATTGCAGCAGTACACACCTCCCTATGTCTGGGACTTCAGAGGTTGATGGACACACACACACACACACACACACATAAACTTACACACATATAGAGACACACACATAAATTACATGCAATCCCCCAACTGCCCTCCCCTCCTTTTTATCCCTCACTTCACCCCCTCCCTTTCATTCTTTCAGCATCTCCGAGGACCTCAGAGTGCGGCAGCAATGATGGACAGCAGACTAATATCCAAAGAAAAGCACCCCTCCCCTCTGACTTCACAGAATAGCCGGAGAGAGGCCAGTATGCCCTTCAAAAAAAATAAAAAATAAATAAATAACATGACCTACCGCTGAAGAGAGGAAATGCTGGCAATGATACAGCACTAAGAAAAAAGGGTTGTGCTGAGAAGTCATCAATATTATAATCTGTTCTTTAAAATATGAATACTGAACATCTGCTCTAGAGACAGACATTTCATTGTCATACAGTTATCACCTTGTGAATCCACTGATTCACTGAGGACTTTGAGTACGACTAATGCACACAATATTACCAGTTAATCATGCTATTTAACATTTTAAGACTACAGTTATGGAAGTAGAAGGGATCTTATGTTTTGAACATTGTGAAGATCATCAGAGGCACCTTTGACAACACACAGGAGGTGATGCATGAATCCTTGATGCTATTTTAGGACAGTAACTGTGTAGAAACTCTGCAAGGGGACAGGAATGAAAGCAGAGATATCATAAAGGTTTCTCAAGGAGGTGCCATCTATTACAGGCAAACAGAGGAATGTAAATAATAGAACAGAAATCATTAAAATTTTTCAATCAGAATCAGAATCAATAGCATACATCTCATTCATTTTGGTTCATTTTATTTCAATTCAATTAAATTCAGTTTATTTAGTGTCAAGTCACAACACCTCAAGGTATTTATATTATTAATTTTGTTTGTTGTTTTTAAAGTGCTCTATCAATAAAGTTGGATTGGATTAATTTTATTCTGACTCTTACTCTTATTCTTCATCATGTGGAAAGCTCACACTTATTTCTGTGGAGGAGGCATTTTTTAAGTGATGAATGGACTACTAGTCAAAGGTAATAAAACAGGGGCCTACTGGTTAGTCAGTCAGCCTAGGGGGGATGGGATTGTGGGGTTGGGTTGTATCAGAAGATACAATCCCCATATTTACTGAAGTGTGCATGCAGCATTTAAGCATGCAGCTGCAGAAGAAGAGTTGTCTGCAATGAAGTTAACAGCTTGCTTCTTTTTGTAAAAAGATTTCTTTAAGAAATGGCACAGCAGCACCAAGGTCCTTCATGTGCCATAATCCTCCTTATATTCAACAGCAGTAGTGCCATAAGCCAGAAATTTAGCACCCACCGTGTTGTATTTTACTGTCAGCTTCTGTATTTTCTGGGGCACCAGCTTAAGCAGACCAGGTCCATCTAAGTATTTCTACAATGGACATATACATGAGAGTAAAACATAAATTGAAGGCCATTGCTTATTAGCCTTCATTTACATTACATTGCTGCTGTTTTCATAAATGGCAGATGCTGACACTCTAAACTAAGATGCTGGATATGATGTCTGTTAAACATTACACATTTAAAGTCATGTAAAATAAATAAATAAAGTTTCTATGCTGCAATGACAAAAATTAAGGACACTGTGAGAATTAGAATGGACCATTGAGATGCGTGCTGATAGGATGCCAATGAAAAGATATCAGCAGCGAACAGCATTGTTGCTGCTTATCTGAGCAAATTTATAAGGCAATCTGAAATCCATCATTCTTCAGCACATTATGCACAAGTGGAAAACCAGAAAACAGAAAACAAATTAACCCAAAGGTCAAACCACAAAATGCTCATAGAAATTGCTAAAAACCCAACAGTCAAATTTCAGACTCTGCAGGCCTCAGTTATTATGTTAAACATTAAAGTTCATGACAGTACAATTGAAAAAATACTGAACAAGGAACATATATGGCTTGTTTGGTTGGGTTGACAGGCACAATTACCTCATCCAGTTGTCCCACACAGGGGTGTAGGGGTGCTGATTTGGGCTTGTTTTTCAGCTATAGGACCTGTGCACCTTATATTTAATTAGTTGACCCTAAGCTCCCATTATTCTAGAGCCAAATGTGAGGCCATCAACCTGACAGCTAAAAAGTGACCAAAATTTAGTCATGCAACAGTATAATCATTCTGAACCAGCAAAATCTACAAGACAATGGCTGAAAAAGAAAAGAATCGAGGTGTTGGAATAGCCCGGTCAAAATCCTGACCTCAACCCAAATAAATTTGGACCTCAATGGAGCTATGCATAAAGAACCGCCTGAAACCCTAAATGAACTGAGTTAACATTATGAAGAACAGTGGGCCAAATTTGCTAAAGAAGAGCAGAGACTGTTAGCATCATTCAGAAAATGAATACTACAGTTAAAGGTGACTAACTACAGGTGATTCTACAAGCTATTAAATAATGAGGTGTCTAAGTAGAAGCTCCCAACCAAATTAGAAGAAACACATTGTAGCGATGGAGGACAATCACAGGACAATGGCATATCTCCATGAGTATGCGTGACGCTGTGGTTACTAAATATTTTTAGGTTATAAACTGCATGATGGATGCGTGTGTCAGAGTGTGGACACAGCTTCCTATGTCTTGATTAATTGATGGCAGATTCAGCAGTACAAGCTCCCTTTGGTGCATAGTGCTCTCTGCGCCTGTCTGTCTCACCATGTCTGCAAAGTGTGTCAATGTTGCAGTATGATTTAAAAAAATGCACAGACAAGTATTTACAAGGGCATAAAAAATCTTATTTTAGAACTGGAGGTTTACTGGGCCCATAGCACCCGAAGCAAGGTTAAGTTCAGGTGATAAATATATTCTTGTCCTTTATGTGGGTCATCTCCTAGGGTGTGTACAGGAGAAAGACTCGCATAAAGGACAGACTGGAACAATTAAGAGTTTCTAACCTTAGAAATATACAAATGCCTGCAGACGCAAGAGTTCACATAGTAGAACAGCTTGACACCAAGGCACAGACAGACAAACAGCCCCAAGAGGCTGTAAAAGTGTGGCACAGAGCAATACAAACAAGCCAATGAGGAGAAAGGGCAAATATGGTGGTGGGCTGGTAGGCAAACAGGGAACAGGTGAAAATGTGGATTTCAGGTGGAGACAAAGCTATAAGCCTAAGGGAAATAAGAACTGATCTGATCCACCTGCTGTGAGACTTCTGGATGAAATGTGGATGTTTTTTTGTAGCTGCTGTGGCTCAGGAAAGATAGAGCGGGTTGTCCAGCATACATTGGCGGATTGATCTGAACTCATCTGGTCCACAGGTTAAAGATATTGAATCCCGAGTTGACTGCGTGGGTGTGTGCGGTAAAAGCGCAGTGCACACTGTATATAACAAAGCACTGCATAAGTATGGGTGAATGTGACTTATGAACGGTTAATAAACCTAAAATATACAAGTTTGGACTGTGAAAAAAAGTCATGGTACCGCCCTCCCTACTCAATTCCTAGCATTGGTAAACACTTTCTGTACTGACAAGAGCAATTCATTTTGTTCATGACTGACAGATTCAACAAAACTGTAAATTCAACAATGTGGTTTATAGCAAAGAAAGACAGAAATCTAGCAGTGACGTCAGTAGAGAGCTGTAACATAACATTATTTGCTGCTACAGCAACTCTTTTCTCCTGCAAAGAAATTTTTTTTAAATTTTTTTAAGAGGATATTGAGACAGCTGACATTACTACAGTTCATCCCTGGTCTGACAGCCAAAAATCAAATATATTTCAGGATATCTTAAGGGCTTACTTTTACCTGCCAGAAAACTAAATAGCTGCTTCTCAAAACATTACTGTAAAAACTT
>VUQR01018871.1:0-14718 GCA_015108515.1 Hemichromis elongatus | reverse complement strand
GAAATAAAGTCATGGTACCGCCCTCCCTACTCAATTCCTAGCATTGGTAAACACTTTCTGTACTGACAAGAGCAATTCATTTTGTTCATGACTGACAGATTCAACAAAACAGCTGACATTACTACAGTTCATCCCTGGTCTGACAGCCAAAAATCAAATATATTTCAGGATATCTTAAGGGCTTAGTTTTACCTGCCAGAAAACTAAATAGCTGCTTCTCAAAACATTACTGTAAAAACTTTTTAGAGCCTTTATTATCACATTGGATTTTGATAAGGGAATTTAAGATAGAGCGAGTGAAATATCATGTAAAAGGAGTCATTTGCCTCTGTACTTGGGTTCTATGGCGCGTTTTAACCTGTTTTAGATTACTGGTTTGGTCCAGCCTCACCATTTTCACCAGCCTTGTGCCCAGCTGCAGGAAACTGCTTTCAGCCAATAAGTTCTAATAACCCCAACAAGCCACAGACAGATAGAGGCTGTTAAGCAGCTGGCATTGTGGTGAAGCAATAAGGAACTTAACAGTTACACATTTACCTCAAAAGTAGCAACACAACAGATGGAGTTAACAGAGCTAACTAGACTGAATACTGTTATACCTAACAGCTGGCCACTGACCAGGAGACCAGTGTCAGAAACATGTGGAGCATCTGGCTGTATTTGTGTTTGTGCTTTTTGAGCAAGCTTCAAATGACTGTTCTAGGAATGGCAGTTTTTGTTATTTCAGATTTTTTTTAAATTTTCTTAAATGTCTCACTTTATTTTTAATCCCTGAAGCTTGTTATCATTACAGCATGCTCTGCGTGCTACTTTACTTGTTATCCTGCTTCTTTAAATCCATAGTACTACATAAACCGGGTGGGCATGGCGGTTAGTGGTTGCCAGTGTCACCTAACAGTGAGAAAGTTCCCATTTCAAATTGTATGTTATGTTGTTGTTGCCTCTGGGAGCTCCAGCTTCCTCCCACAGTCCAGAGACATGCAGATGGGTTAACTGTTAACCCTAAACCGATCGTGGATGAGATCTGTCTCATCAGTCTGATCTCAACAACGACGGAAGACGTCACAATAACTGGCAATCTTCTGGAAGATTCTTCAATAACACCTGTTTATAGCTGTTGTTATTCATTTATTATTATTCTTATTATTATTAGTCGTAGTAGTAGTAGTATAAATAATACACTCTGTATGATGTGGATTAATAAATACTAACAAACAAATCTGGAGCATGATTTTTTTTGTGTGAACACAAAATTCATTCATTTCAATTTAGGTCAGTTTGTATTTATCTATGTATGAATAATTTATGTTAACCATTTCCTGTGCTGGTGTGTTTACACTATGATTACGTTCTCTATAAGGAAACAATAAAAACACGAATTTTGAACTGTGAATAATAACAAATCAAAAGCTAATCAGTTAGGAGGTGTGATGATATCAGAGGAAAGGAACCAACGCTGTTATTGCCTTCTTCTTGCACGTTGTACCGGGTAATTAAGGCGCTCTTGTTACTTACTGTTACGGTTAGTTTTTAACGTTGTTTTAATGAAAAATGAATGAAGTTTGTAAACTAGATATAAGCTGCAGTTAGCCGGGATTAGATTCATGAGCATCCCTCCTGTCCCCTCCCCTTCCTTCCCTCTCCCTCTGCATGTTCTTCCCTCGTCCTGCAGGAATAGTCTCTCTTCCTCCACCGCTGCAGCCCGGCATGTCCGCAAACTGAGAGCGTGAGCGGTGAGACACGGAGAAAGACACAATCCAGCCTTTAAGACGCACGGCTTGTATTTTGTACCTATTTGAAGGAGAGAAGATTTTAACACAGCGACGAAGCTTTTAGAAGGGACTTGGACGAGGATCAAAAACAAGGTAAAGGATGTCCCGAGCAACCACTGGGATGTTGACGTGTGGCTTCACTGTACGGGACGGGGTGCGTGATAGGTCCGGGCACTTGCTATAAGATGCCGATGCTTCCATCAACTAAAAACCAACATCAAAAAATAACAAAGAAACAAAGAAAAAAACAAAAACTGGCATGTGTGTAAGTTGTGCCTCCCGAAAAGAGTGGGGGATACATCGCCGTAAGCTCGTAGACTAGAGAGTACATTCTGTGCATGAACTGTGGCGAAATGCTGCAGATAATAAGACAGCGTTAAATGCAAGGGTTCATATGAGGAGAAGAAAAGGTGCAGCTAAGGAGACTGATATAGAGGAAATAATCCAGGAAATGATTTCAGCATCTGAGCATAAAATCGCTGACGAACGAGCGATGCCGCAACCGTGCAGCAAGTTCTCAAGTGGATTTTTTAAAATTCTGCTATAGTCTGTATTGCAATGTCAGTGGGATGGTGCGAATGCTGCAGAACTTCACGTGTTTGTTATGTCCTAGAAGGGGATTTAACACAGACTTGGAATCCTGTAGAAATGTCATCAGGACATTATAATCTTTTAAAATGACTACAAATTATCTTGACTTGTCTGCACAACCCTCAGCAGCAGCTAGACAATTATATCCTTTTTCTTTAAAAAGTTATAAATGAACTGTGGATTAGTTCTGAATACCTACAAATCTAACGTACACAATTATTATAGGGATAAGTCATACAGTGTAACGGCACAGTTACCCACATACTCACAAAGAAGAATCAGACGTACTATAAGAAATCAGCAGAATGCATATTAAAAGCAGTATGGTCAGGCTTTCTAAGACCCATGCACTAACACAAATTTGACCCTGAGTTAATTTCCGTTTTTTTTTTCTGTGGGTTATTTCCATGAAGACAGATCGTACGCAATCCAGCAGTATCAGCATATATTTGCACAAGATGGAGCGCAGTTGTAAATTGAGGGCACAGGTGCCTCAACCAAACTCAGGACAAGGTGTTACCCTGAAGGGTAAAGATGTTTAAACCGCTCAAAGTTTAACTATTCCCTGTTTTATACACATTTTGACATGGTTTATGTACATTTTTAGCGCAGATAATGGAAATAAAATTCCAAAGAGCTACTAAATATGGAAATATTCTTTTTAGAAAGACTCCTTTACCAAACAACGATCTCCGTCTGGACATCGTGTTGTGCCCGCATTGTGCCTCGTCATTTCCACCCCCACCCCACACCTATCCCATCAAACTTGTGTAAGAATCACTGGAGTGAAACAGTGGTGTTCATACAGTCACAGCTTGTGTTTTCTGTCTCCCTGGCTGCAGGTCTGTCCCTGTAACGTGACCACTGAAGGAGGAGAACACAGAACTGCTTCATCATGAATTTTGTAATGAAAGCTGCGCTGGGAGGTGAGTAGACTGCCTGGCGTGAGGCTGATTTAACAGCACTGCAGCGTAAAGGATTTAACGGGATGCCTGGCGCCGGTAGCAGCAGTATACTGGTACTGGCCTCATAGTTATGGATACACTGGACTGCATCCAACATCAAACTAATCTCTATAGCATCATATTTCCTCTTTTTTTTGTGCCAAATATTCTTTAAACCTCTAAGTCCGCAACATAACATAACTCAATAACAGCCTCCTGTTGGCCAATGCTTTGTTATCGCTAAGAACTGCTGAGTGTTTTAACCTTGTCTTTATGGCCAGCGTATCAGTCTGGAACCAGGATAAGGGCCGCTGCAGATGAAATAGGACGGTAGCAGCAGCAATGATAGATCTAGTCATATACCAATAACACTTCTGTCAAGTGAAAGTCGTGTATCTTCAAAATGTCACCTTCTGAGGACGGAGACAGCCTGTAGGTTGATTTTAATGCATAAGGTTTTCATGGTTTTAATACCGAAGCACACTCGGCTTTTCAAGTCCAAACAGTGGCACCTTTTAAGGCGAGAGAGATACAGAAGGGTGGTTTTGCCAAGAATTATAGCTGACTTTTGTCCTTTAAAGCCTTCAGGTATTATCCCTTAGAATATTATCTCAGCTATTATTTGCCCCCTAATTAATCCTCATTATAGCACTGTAATTCATCCTTCTCGTCAGCTATAGCTTCAAGGTGAAGGGCAGGAAAGTGGTACCGGTAGCTACAATGCAGCGATTTCACTCATACCGGTCAGTCGTGCATAATGTTGAGCTGTTGTCCAGGTTACAGAGATGTTAGGCAGTTACAGCCGGAGTTAAAGCATAGCCCCAACTCCTCATTGGGATGCAAAGGATGCAAGCGCTGCCTTGTTCTGCATAGCTCCTGTGCCGTGCAGCTGTGCTGTGAATTTTTAAATCAACTGCACTGCACTGGATGTAGTTTTGCTCTGCATAGGTTGAGCTGCACTCCCCCTGCAGACTTTGGGAATAGATTTGACAGTGTGGGTGTTTGTCTGTGTACTCTGCCAGTGCAGGGGCGGGGTAGTGTGTTATATAGATGGGTGCACCTTAAAAAAGATCAATTACAATGAATGCAAAGGCCTGTCTGCATGAACAGATACTTACTGTTTATGTGAGAGAGAGGTTAGAGAGCGAGGATGCAGGTGGAACAAAGTTTGACTGTTAACAGGATGAGTGTCATATTTATATTAATAATTATTCCATGTGCAATGCTGTTAATGCCTTTGCATGCTATACAAAGTGTGGTTCCAGTCTGGACGCAGTGACCTCTTTCCACGAAAATGTCCATAAAGTATTGACACTGCAAAACATCATTAGAGCTCCCTAAGGGGGGGTTGAAAGGTTAATGAAGGAGGCAAGCCAGTTAGCCAGTTAATCAATGAGCACAGCTATCAATCTGATGCTCAGAGCCTGAAAAAAATCATTGAATCAATATTTGTGAAATATTATTTAATTAATTAAATTGGATCATTGAGTCTCCCCATGCTTTAGCGGTCTGAGCTATTTAGTGTTTGTGGTTTGATTCCAACGAACCCCTTTCTCCCTTCTCACATTTCCCTGAGGCTTCACTGACAGCTAATATATATATATATTTTTTTTTATAAAAAGAACCAGAATAACATGTCAGCTGGGTGTTCTAGCTCTTAATTGCGACTGAATGTCCACTACTACTGGGTGGATTTCTATGAAATGATCTCCAGAGTGTGACATATGTAACTTTGATATTTCATCAAGCACCAACATCACTTCTAAATTTAATCCGTGCAGCACGGTACTTAATGAGATATTTGGTAAAATATCAGTCAAAACTCTAACTGTTCCATAAATACCACTGTCCCTGATTTAAATTTTGTCATCCTTTTCAACATTGTCAACTTGTGCACTAACACACTGCTATGTGTGGAACTCTCAAACAGTGACTTACAGGCTTGAACATATACTATTAAATGGTCAGGATGCACAACCTGTAATGTAAAATGGTGTCAGTGAAAAACTAGCAACACATATTTAGGCTAGCCTACCTAGCATGGGATGTGGGATAGCTTGTTAGGCTAGAAATGTGCTGGATTTGGAAATGGAGACTTCCACAAAAGCCTGGTCTCCACAGCACCAGACTATAGGGAGCATCTTGTGGTGATGTTGAGGAAATACACTTACAAGTAACTCATTCACCATGTTGGAAATTTTACAGTGCTTTAAGTAAAAAAAGTGCTATATAAAAACCAGTCCATTTACCATTAATCAACTGTTTGGGGGCACCATTAGAGAAAGGGTAATGGGCTTGGGAAGGGTCTCAGAATGGATCTAGCTGGGCTATCTTGTGCATCTGAATAGTACACCTCAACAATGCCTTCTCGGTGAGGTTGTGTAGTCATGGGCAACCTTAAGGAGACCCAGGAAACTCTGGCTTGGGAATGCTTTGGTGTACTCCCAGAAGAGCTAGAAAAGGTGGCTAGGGAGAAAAAGTTCTTCTGCTGAGACCTTGAAAAATGGATTAGTGGTAGAAAATGGATGGATGGGTGACACAGGGGTGTTTATAGTGTACAAATAGCAGCAAGCCAAAAGTGCTACTGGGGCCTTAAGATCATTTATCTCCTTAATTTATGTGGAAGAGAAATTTTACCCTGTTCTTGTTAGTGTTGACCCCTTCTATCCACAGCAGCATGTATGCTCACACTGAAAAACTCCTATTAGAAACATTTATATACCCTCCATTTATTTCTGTGACTGTTTTTTTTCTTAAGTCAATATTCAGACAATCTCAACGAAACAATCTGCAGAAAGGTAGCTGGCTGAGACACAGAAAACAGAATAAATCAAGCAGCATTTCTTAATTTGAAAGTATAAGAGGTGCAGCTAGTTTCTACAGCATTCATTTCCATCCAGTGATGATTTTTTTAACCTGTTTTGGGATTTGTTATCCTGCCACTGAGTGCTTTGCTAAGTATGTTTGGTGATGTGCGGATGAGAGTCTGTGTGACAGAGGATGCTGCCAGTGCATTAAGTAATCCTCCAAGGCTTCTTTAGTTACAGATACTTGAAAGAAAACACAGCGATGTTTAACTGTGATGATTCAGCAGGACTAAGATTCAAAGCTTGAAGAGTGCTGGGTAGTTTTCTGCAATTGCCACAATCGACACAGCTGGTCACGCAATGCCCAGACGTATTATTTTTACTCACAGAACAACTAGAAAAAAAAAAGAAAAGCTACCGACGTATTTTTATACTGTTGCTGTGTGCAAGCTGCAGAAAGCTCCTAGATGGGATATATAAAAAAAAATGTAGGCACCTGCTTGGTGATGCACACATTTTAAAATACAATAAAACCTCTTTTGTTTTTTTATAAATTTCCATCTTACTAAGAAGCAAAGAAAATACAAAGAAAAGAAAAGAACAAGAGGTAATGAGATGAAACATACTTTAACCAACTTAAGGAACTTCTCAGAGTAAAATGGCATGCATGGATGGACACATACAGATAAGTGCTGCTTTTACAACCACTTGAACAGGTATGTTTAGGCATGTTTATATAATTTAAAAACACTCCAGATTATCTCTCAGCGATTCATTTATTTTATTTTGTTCTTGATAGAAAGTGGTGCACCAGAATCTTCAAGGACAGTTTTTTTTTTTAATCTAGTATGAACAACAAGTGCAGTAATCTGCACATATCTTGTCTTCAATGAGTCATTATAAATCCTATCCAACCCACATAAAGAGAGGCCTAGAATGCTTTTTACTGATTCTACTATTTTCATGAAACTCTAAACTACACTTATAGAGAATTATACAGTATCTTGGGGTTCCTGGACTACAGTTTAAAAACCTGCAGCATCCTAAAATTCTCCATTATAGAAACAAAAAATAATGCATTTAGATTAGATTTTATTATTATTATTATTATTATTCAGTGAAGATCTGTTGCTAGTTCTTTCAATCTTATAATTCAGTATCCACTTTTGTCTCCTTGTTAAGTGATTGCTTCGACCTCTTAGTGCTTCGATGCTGACTTGGCACCTCCTGACTCCCAACTAAAAGTTGAAGTTAGTTTGACAGAATGGGAAGCTGTTACGTGTGCTAGTCATTTAGTCCCAAGGTCTGGAGCTCAATCAAACTCTAAAGGCCTCAGGCAACAGCAGTGACACTGTGACTGCTGCATCTGCACAAAAGTTAGAAGTGCAATCATCTAGTCAATAGTCACATTAAATTACTCATTTAATGCACGTTAACACAAGTTTAATATTTTTTGAATTTGTTCAACAATTTGTTCAGCTGTGGGGAGGTTGGATGTGCAAAGAAGGGTTTATCTGTTTGTCTTTTGGTGGCACTAAATGTGCAAAACACAGTCATGAAACATTACAGGTGTGAAGTTCAAATACACCTAAAGGCCTGCTTTGAAGATCTGTTTTGTGGGGCTTTGCAGTAGGACAGTAGACAGCTAATTGAATCGGCCCAGTAGAATTTATCAATATGACACCCAAAGAATAAAAGGCAGACATTAGAAATTAAATAGAGCACGTGCTTAATATTGAGTATTATGTTGTATTTTTTGTTTTTGTGGATGAGGGCCCCATATGCAAAGCTGACCTTTGTTTGAGTGAAACTCAAAGTCCATGAATGGAAAAAAATCCATGTACAGGTGGTAAAACATAATATAATAAACATAATAGAAACACAGAGGAGATTAAACAGATGCTCTCACAAAGGAGAACAGAACAGACTGGGCCTATATACTCGAAATGGGGAAAGAGGCAAGGGGGATGTAAAAAAAAATGAAAAGACCAAGGAACATATGACTTTCAAAATAACACAGGAAGTAACCACACAGGAAATCACTAATAGGGATGAAAACCTAACAATAACACATGGGGAACTCAGGGGAGGCAGAAATAAACGAGGAATTGCAAGTAAAACTAAAAAGAAAACCAAATAAAAAATGATATCACAAACAAAGAAACTAAACACTGAGGCATGACAATAATATGGAAAACCAGATGAAAACAATGAATATCAAACCAACCATAACCAAAAACTGGAGCTAACAAATCAGATTCAGTCCCAGACTTAAAATGCTTGGATCAAAGACCCAAGACCATGACATGAATAATGTCTCATAATTAAATACACACGGTTCCTTTATCATTAAATTAAAAGATAAGTATGCCAGCCTAGCTGAATCACCCATTTCTGCTGTTGTCTGGAAACCATTAAGGCTAGATACCATCTTCTGACCCATGAGCACCCAGTAATAATGTCTTCACCACATCTCTGGTAGCTCGTGCTGCAGTAAAAGACTCCCAAGACCACATTTTACCATGATCAAACACTACACACAGACTGCTAGCTGTTAGCAAAAAACTGCAAACAATTTACTGCGTTAGCAAATTAGTGTTCTACATCATGTAAAGAAAATGGGAACATGCTACTGTATTTCCTCATCGTCTCTGCGTTCAACACACTGAAACGCTTTAAAGAATTTAACATGCGTTTGATAATATTCATTTATTTACTCTAACACATACATATGATCATATATCAACATGCAGGTACAGATTTGCATAATTGGAGACATCTTCATTAGTTAAGACTGGCAAAACACAGTTTTGTTTGTATTTAAGGTGGAGTGAACAGAAGAGACACCTTAAGATTTCGCTTGCTTTCCTCAAAGTAGAGATAATCACATTTAGCAGGCTTCTAATGTGATTGGCAGGGGGAGTGAGGCCTTCATTACTTGATTGGTGTGGAGGTCTACAGCTGACACCCACACATAATTTTCCCATTTTTCTTCTCGTGTTAACTCCAAGAAATCAAGTCATTTCCAAAAGTGACCTTGAGCTTTTGCTTGAGTGCAAGGTGTGTGAGACTGCATGCCTGTTTGGTACACCCAGATTCAACAACCAAATCATTCAACCATGTAAGGCATAAAGGGCAGTGAAAGACGGAGAGAGGGGGCTTCAGGGGAGAAAGGCAAATTCAGATAAAGTATCACTTTTCTAATTCATATCGTGAAGACTGCGATGTAACATGCTGCTGCAGCATTTTTATTACTAATACCCTTTGCTGTGCTGAAATGACCGTGTCACCTTCAGAATGAATCTGAATTCTAGCACAAACTTTTAAAATGCCCCAGTCAATATTTCAGGTACAACTTTCCATCTGCTTGTTAAGCCAGCTATCTAATCAGCCAATCACATGGCAATAACTCAGTACGTTTAGGCACGTAGAAATTTTTGAGACGACCTGCCAAAGTTGGAATCAAGCACCAGAATAAAAAGAAGGGTGGCAGAAAGTTAATGAAAGGTCTAAACAGACAAATATCCAGTGAGTGGTAGAGGAGATGTTAGACTTTGAACTGATGGGAGGGCAACAGTAACTCAAATAACCACCTTTCAACGAAGGAATGCAGAAGAGCATTTTTGAACACTCATGTTGAATACTGAAGAAGATGCTGCAGAAGACGACACTGGCTGCTAGTCCTGACACTTAAAAACAGGAAACTGAGAGTAGAGTTTGCATGGGCCAAAATTAGACAACTGAAGATTGGTCTGATCTGATGAGTCTTGACTTTAGCTTCAACATCTGAATGGTAGGGACTAAAACCATGAAGGCACAAATTCATCCCGCCTTTGATCCTGTAACGGTCACACTGCTGGTGGGTTAATGGCGAGGAGACGTTTTCTCGGGACACTTTTTGGAGAGGAATATAAGCTGGCATTAAAGCTGCTACCAATTAGTAGGTCATAAAAATATCCATTTCACAGTTAACATGCTCCCACCATCTCCTCCACCGTCTCACAAAGCTGTTGTTGAGACAATGACTTATATCCCGAAGGCCAAACTTCCTTAAATCTTTACAGTACATTTGCGAACTTTCTCACCACACACTGGGCTTAGAGGGGATTTGCCTGAGAACTTTGAGTGGGAAAAGAGAGATAAGTACTGTTTATCTGATTCTGTCAAAAGTTGAAACTCTGTGAGAGTTAGCTAAGGTTAGTCTTCTTTGCCACTTTCCCTCAAGACTTTGGATTTAACAAAGATTTAGTGAAGAACTTTCAGAAGGAAGGGATTAAAGAAATGACACTTCTTATTAAGCGTGAAATGTCCAAAAATGGAGGAAATAAATCAAAGTATATTAATTAAAAAGAGAGGTGATACAGGAAAATGATTTAAAATGTTGTATTTGGAATATCATGGAATTTTATTTTCGATTTGGTCAATAGCAAGATTATCTACAATATCCAGTGACACAGCAGGGCATGTGTGTGTCTGTTATGGCTGAAGTGGCTTATATTATCGATTTTAATTGAAAAACATAGCTCACCGCAGCTTTGTGATAAGTGCAAGCTAAATAAATTTACTTTAGTTTAAAAGGGCATTATTGTATATGTGGCAAACGGCTTACAAAACGACAGCCAGACTCTTTGCTCAGTTTTAAAGCTATGATCCTTTATTCTATTTGAACAAATATGATCTCAATGCACAAATAAGATTTTGTGAAACCAGAACAAGTTTATTTTGGTACGATTTAGTGTTGAGCTGAAGGCCCTTTTCTCTGTGTTTTCCAAGGGAATTATTTGACAGTGAGGCTCAGCTAGTTGTGAGTCATTGCATTACTGACAGGATTCAGCAGCATTGTTTACACAGCTTCTGTTGGAAATATTCCAGATCTGGGGCCTAAGCTGATCCTGAAGTCTATGTTTATCTGGGATTTTCCGACACTGACAGTATTGATTCATGTAAAGATTTATTTCAGTTTCCATAGTTACGCGTAGTGCAGTACCTTTTTCCCGACTAAACCAGTGGTCAAAGAATGGTGGTGTTTTAGGTAATAGTAATCATTATCTGTACTCATTGTCAAAATTTCTTAACTTAAAACAGCGGGTTCTCTACTAATTGGAGGGTCGGCTGATCGATCCCTAGTTACTCCAATCTATGTGTTGAAGCATCCTTGGGAAAAGATACGAAACCCGAGTTGCCACAAATGCATCCATGTGAGTGTGTGTGTGAATGTTAGATAAAAGTGCTTACCTATAGATAACAGCACTGTGTGAATATGTGTGTGACTGGGTGAATGAGACGTGCTTAAAATGAAGTGGAAATGTGCTATATACCATGTGCTATAAGTACTATATATGCTATAAGTGCTAGTCCATTTACCAATTTAATGCACCTTCTCTCAGCACATATGAAAGCAATACGATGTTCATCATCGTGTGAATATGTGTACACATTTTAGCATGTGTAATGTGCACTTGCATTCAAAGATATATAAAAACAAATTGTATAACCATGCAAAACCTCATGTTTGCCAGGAAGGTGGAACTTAAGGACTTTAGCTGTAGCCTCCCTCTCTTTCACTGTCTGATACATGCAGACTTGAAAGGAGCAAGTATAGTATAGCAAGTATAGCAAGCTTTGGCAGATGTTGCTGTGTTGACTTCTATGTGCCACTCATCCAATGCTGATACAGCTAATACCTCACTTTACCTGGTATTTCTTTCTTTCCCTCTGAATTTATTCTCTTTAACAAAATGTATTTCCTACAAGATATCTCTGCCATTTTCAGTTTAATATAAGTGGCTCATTAATGCTGTTGATAAATTGGTTTAAATGCTGAAAAAAAGTGTTGCTATTGCAATGCTTAAAATCTCGGTTGAGAATAAACCCACTGCTGGTTGGGTGTGGATAAGTAGGGGACACAGATATGGAGTGAAACTAACTTGCATGAACATCATTTTTATAGCTGGAAAAAGAAAAAGGATTTTCATGGTGCAGTAAACTAAAAGGTGAAGTAAACGTCCATAAAGGTCAGTTTGGATTGTTTTTATTCTTACCGAATGACAGAAATGAAGCAATTTGGAGTATGAAATTTTTCAGCCTCTGCAGTGGGAAAAACGTTTGAGAACCACTGAGCTTGTTAATAATTGTAGCTTTGCTGCTCTTCACTTCCCATAGAACACCTGTTCAAACTGTCCTGAGATTACAGTCTTCTTTCCTAGCCTAGCCCTGGGCTACAGCTATTACTAGTTCTCCACTTGTCAATCCCTTATTTTTGCAAGCCTAGCAAAGTATAAGCGGGTGAAACCAGCCATAGGAGGTGTAGCTCCGGGGTTAGAAAAGTTTTCCTCCCCTGTTATAGATTTTTTTTTTTTTTTTTTAAACATTTTGAACATTAATGTGTTCCATTTCATACACAAGTCAGAGCTTATTCCGTTGAGTGTACTTTTTTACACAAGCACTGACACGGAGTGTGTGCAACCTGAGCTGTCAGAGTTTGTTCTGTGCAGACTCACTTTTGTTTTAAGTCTTCTTCCTTTGTAATAAAGTTTCTGTGAATCCGTGGAGCCCCAGAGCCTCAGAAATAGCCTTGTAACATTTCTAAGACTGATGTCTTTTAATCGCGCTCTTCCTCATTGTGTCTGGAGAGCTTTTTAGATTTTGATATTGTGTTAATTTAGTGGATCTTTAGGCGTACTTGACGTGTTTGATCTGTTGCATTAAATATGACTTAAAATAAAAAATGTGACTTTATAAATGTATTTATTGAGATTATAGATCAAATGAGCTGTAGGGCCTGTCTTACAGTCAGAGTTTTTCGAGAAAAAAAATTATTATTTTGGGGTTAACTAAGAGGGCAAACAAGCCTACTTCTCCACACAAGCCCAGATAATCACTTTTGCTTTCGTACATACGGGCATCCTTTAAAACTTGTCTTTTGTGATACTCGGGTTGCTTTGTTTTATGCTAAATTGTGTTTGAATATTTGATGCAAGTTAGTTTGAGATGTGAGCAGAAGAAGTGGTGTCATTTATTTTTTGTTAATTACTCAACAGAAAAGTGTTTTTTTCGTTTTCTATCCTTCAGCGCCCTTGAGCTCACCCATTGCCAACTCATCTTTTCTTATCCTCTGCCTTAAACGTCTTTTATTTCTCTCCATATTTTGCTACAGTCTGTATTTATTATGCTGATGGATCAGAAAAACTAACAGCACCGGGGGAAGACTGAAGGAGTAGTCAGTCTTGTGTCTTGGTTGCTTTAGTTATCTCATCAGATGTCCTTGCCTGCCTCTTATCTTTTCACTCCTACTCTTCGTTCTGACCTCACTCTCTCGTTTACTTCACTGTTTTCTGACACAACTTACTCCTTCATCGAGCACTTTCTCCATATTTCCCCCTTTCCAACTTTCCCTCTCTCTGTGTCACACTGCAGCTTCACATGAACTGTTGGCTGATCCCACTAAATGGAAGACTTCAGCAAACTGGACTTGATTATTTTTGACAGATTCACTCCTTCTCATCACACTCTTCTTGCTTCCCTTCTTGTTTTGTCAAAATGTTCAAATGTCGACTGTCTCAATATCCTAGATTCACTATTCTCCAGTTCCTCTTTCCGCCTCCTCGCTACTTATCTCCTCCCGTCTTTGCCAAGATTCTTCAGACCACTGGTTTTTCTCCTAATCTTTTATATCATGATGCTTGTTGACAGTTTCTACTGTTTTCTATTTTTCATGTTTGCAGAAGTCAACATTTTCTGTACTGAAAACACGAGGTATTATTTTATTCGACGTATAACTCTGACAGGCACAGGAAGCAGATTTGTGTAAAGCATATTCAAAGGCTCATGCCTTGTAGTTTAATATACAGAACTGTGTATTCTCTGAAATCTGTCACCATTCTTTCATCCTGTGTCATACTGATTATAGTGTTAGTCTCTGGAGTACGTCTTTTTTTCCTGTTTGTTTCTGATTGTTGCATAAAACAGCATGTGCTGTGTCATTTGGCAAATAAATGTATACATCAACAGTGTGCTATGCAAAAACGGTTTGATCCAAAGCCTATATGATATCATCTCTGTTAGATCTGCATCTCGCAGGCCTCGCTAGTACAGACTTTTCACCCATGAACAGAAGAAGACAAACAGCATGATCAGTTTTTACTTGCAAGGGGAAGCAGCTAGAACTGGGTCCAGGAGCCAGAGCTCCTTGCCTGCTCCTAGCCAGCTCCCAAAGCCAGAGCTTCTCTTGCAGCCTTTTATTCTGTGACACACAGTTTACACCAACACTTATTGTAAACCCCCCCCTAACCTAAGGCACTGAGTGTGTGTGTATTCATGTGTGTCTGCATATGTGTGTGTGTGTGTGTGTGTGGTGTAGGTGTGTGTAGTGATAACAAAAAGGGTCATCTTCCCACACCCATGTATATGGCCCTTCCTTTGATGTCCAGCATACACAAGCATAGGCAAGTTCCTAAATGACCGGGAGTGAACATCCTTGCAGTTGCATTCCCCTGCAGTTAAACACTATACCTGATTACCTCCCCCAGCAATCTAGATGTGTAGGGAAGGAACAGATGAATATCTAACATGCAGTTTAAGGCAAGGTTTACACATTTAAGTACA
>VUQR01018860.1:36745-52730 GCA_015108515.1 Hemichromis elongatus | reverse complement strand
TAAATTTTAAAAAAAAAAAAAAAAAAAAAAAAAAAAAAAAAGAGGAAAAAAAGAAAAATAAAAAAAAAAAAAAAAAAAAAAAAAAAAGACAAATGAAAGTATCAATACATAATTGACATTTAATCATCACATTGGCTTACAATCCATCAGACTCTTTCCTCATGGGTGTTAGACTTCACCAGGGCTGCCATTTGTTACTGATGTTCATTAGTTCATGGACATAATATAGTTTTAGCCAAGTGATTAAAGTTTCAGTGTTCATGTTGGACTGGACTGGTTCACAACTGAGTGTGATGCAGTAGGAATGAGAATCAGGCCCTCTGGCATTTATAATGGCAATGGAGTTGGTCATGCATGCATCTTAGTGGACAGTGGGAGGTGAGAGACTCAAGAGTGGCCTTTGTCTTCCTCCCATTAGAGCCTACATGGACGACATGACCATCATTACAAAAAAAAAACCTGTACTAGGCGATTACTACAGAAGCTCCAGGAAAATACTGAATGGGCAAGAATTGAGTTTAAGCCAAGTAAATCTCACAGCATCAACATCATAAAATGAAAACTGACAGCCGAGCAACTCTATATCAGTGGAGAACCAGTCCCAACAGTCTTAAAAAGTCCATCAAGAGCCTGGGACAGTGGTATATAGCAGACATCAGTGATACCTGGCAACTTAAACAACTACGGCAAAAAATGGCTAATAACATCAGGCGGATTAACAACAATGCACTCCCATGGAAACTGAAGCTCTGGCGCTTCCAGTTTGGGTTGTTACCCAGACTACTGTGTCCGCTGACAATGTATGAGGTCAGTGACAGGATACTGTCACTGCCTATTGGTAGAGGAGTTTAAATGGGCAAAAGTGAGGCTTGAAATGGCACTCACGGACTCCCGGGATCTCATAGTGAGAGACGCTGCTCCCACGCAACGGGAAGGAAGTGGACCCCAGCCACAGCTGTGCTACAGGCCAAATCTGCTCTTTGCCATCGTAATGTGGTGGGTCACATCCAACAGAGGCAGAGGAGGATTTGGTCCTGGAGCAGTAACACCTCTCTGGCAGCATGCATCTCTAACTGAAAGTCGAAAAATGGTGGTGGAGGAGGTGTGTCGACAGGAGGAAACAGCCAGACATACCAAAGCCATAGCGCTGGCACGGTTGCAGGACGAATTGGGAGACTATTTAAAAGAGGACACATCGAGTGAAATCTGGGGAATGGAGTCTAATAAGTTTCATCATCCAAGCGACATACGATGTGCTGCCTTCCTCCATAAATCTGCAGCTGTTTGGAAAGGACCCATCTTGGCCCCTCCAGATACACATGGAGACACAACCAGGTCCTCGGTATTTAGCTGAGAAAGTTGAATGCAAGAGGAAATCCATCAATGCTTAACCTTTCACAGACCAAGAGGACCTTCAGTATCCATCAGCATTTGTCTGGAAGGGGTCAAGCTGAGCACTAGACCTTCAACCATGGACCTGGACCCACTGAAGGTCGCCAGGGATTAGCAGATGCAAGTGGACTTGGATCAGAGGCTAATTTTTCCCACAGAGATCGTAACAACTACTCTGTGACCAGACCTCATCCTTTGGTCTAACTCCCAAAAATTTGCTTACGTCATTGAGCTGAGGGTACCGTGGGAGGATGCAATTGATGAAGCATATGAGAGTAAGAAGCTGCAGTATGCCAACTTGGCAGCTGAGGCAGAGGACAGAGGCTGGAAGATCAAGGTGCGCTGGCAGAAGTGGGGTGCAGGGACTTTGTTGCTAGTACAACAGCAAAACTGCTTGGAGAGATTGGAATCAGAGGACAGGCGTAACGGCAGGCTATAAGAGAATTAGCTGACACTGCTGAGAGGACCAGTCACTGGCTATGGCTAAAGAGAGCTGACATCACTTGGGCAGCTAAGGAAGTTGGCTAACCACAGGACACATGCCCAGGGTTGATCAACCCATGGTAGACCTGCCTCAGTAGAGGGCGTAAAAAAGTTAATAAACCTAACACTAGAAAATTTACTGGTTGACTGATACAGCTGTCTTAGGGCCTCCTGGGGGCTGTGCAGCTAACCTCATGGTAGTGAAACCTAACAGAGGAATGGAAAAAGGTTCCGCTCCTCTCCCCTCTGCTCTTTTACTGAAACAGCCCTTCCAATTCTGAGGAGTTTAAGTATCTCAGTCTTTTTCGCCACTTTTCGAAGAGTTGAGATCTTCAGTGATACAGATGATCTACCAGTGTGTAGTTCAAGAGAGAACTGAGTGTCAACTTACCAGTCATTCCTACCATCACCTACAGTGGCAAACTGAGGGTACTGACTGAAAGAATCAGATTGTGGATACAAGCAGTAGAAATGAGGATGGCAGCATTTTTCCTTAGCAACAGAGTTAGGAGTTTAGTAATTCTGGAAGGAATCAGATCTTCAGATAGGATCTTTTTATAAAAAGTTGAAAATTAAACAGCAGTGTTTTTTGTTTATTGTTAACTTGGTTTAAAGAAAATAGTCTAATGTAAAGCTGACTCTACATAACTTTGATAAATTACATTTCTGTTTCAAGAACATTTCCATATAGTGACATTCATGGGCTCAACAAGAAAAAATAAAAAAGATTTGAAAAACCTTATAAATCATACTTAGGTTACACAATATGCACACTACTCAGTTTCCATTATGACAGATGCTGTGTTCAGCTTGTAATGACTGTAGGGTGTGGGGTACATTGTAAAATAAAGGTATGCTGTGCAATGCAAATAAGGACCTGGAGGTTGTGGAAAACCTGTGTCATTCATTGTGATGCTCAGCATGGCTTTCCCAAACATGTTGTTGTGGAAGTTTCCATTTAATAAAGGAACAAAAACCAACCAAGACATGGGTACCACACTGATCAGGTAGGAGGCATGCGGAGCTTATTCAGGGGTGACAAAAGATGTTTCATCATAGCTCTGACAGATTCATCAACTGGGCAAATTCAGCCAACTGATTGACTGATGACCCTGTAATAGCATTAGTCATGCTATCTGCCATTCGATACAAGGTCTGCGTCAAGCTCAGTTTGCAACATATTCTGGATGAAACACATTGGTAATATCCCTGCATTTAATAGCAGGAGTCTGGCCTCATCATCATGGAACCTATCATGTCTACTTCCTTCAGCAGAAGAATGGAACTGTTGCAGCATAGCTTAGCTTTGCTCTTCCCATATTCAGATTTGAAGCAAAACATTATATTTGCAGTACAGCAATAACTCTTAAAAAATGAATTTAATACTCCAACATCACAGTTAACTTGTTTTTACAAGAAACACAGGGGAAAAAAACAACTCAGGGTAACTCCCTTAAAGGAATGAATGTAATACAAACTCAATCAATAGGCTCTATAAAAGTATAATCAAACTTAACAGTATGTAATCAAATACCCCAAAACACATTTGGTGTACAAATGAAAAACCTGTTTACTGTGGTGGTCAGCACTCATCAACCAGCTGGAAATACCAGGTCTTCTACTCAAAGCCTTTCTCATCTGTGCAGACAAAAAGTCACTAAATCATATTATGGCTTGCACTTCAGCAATGAAGGGTGGTCAGCTCAAGTTGACCTGTCAAAGGGTCATGGCACCAATTTTTATTGTGCTCCTTGCAGTAGCAACAAAGACTTGTTTCTCCGCTAGACCTGTACAAAGATTTAAGGGCCCAATTTTGGTAAGATTTCCAACTCTGTTTTGGGTTGTATAGAAAGACACATTTCTCTGTCTGACAAATTTATTTGCCATTGCACCAATTTCAATTGAATCACAACAAAAAAAATGTAAGGTAATGACCCTACAGTAATAAAAAAGACAATCAAATAACTCCCCTTTGAGCAAGTGCTATGGCAACAGTGGAAAGGAAAAACTCCCTTTTAATAGGAAGAAACCTTCAGCAGAACCAGGCTAAGAGAGGGGCAACCATCTGCCATGAAGGGTAGCAACTATTGTTGGCCATTACAGTGTTTCTTTAGAATGGAACGTAAATAGATAGCATGGCCTTTATATAGTGTTTTTCTAGTCTTACTGACCACTCAACCATTAAAAATGTTTCAATAAAGTTTCTGCTCCAAAAGCTCTTCCTTCTTCCTGGCAAAAGAGTAGAACGCAGTATCCAAAATCATTAAATAAAATCCAAAATGTTGAAACAAATGAATCAAACATACAACCCTCTAGAGTCTAATATACACAATACAGATAAACCATGGCCTGGAAAAGAAATGCTCAAAAACCACACGAGAACACGAGACATGTACCATACAAAGTAAAAGTCCAAAGCAAATGAATGCACAAATACCAGAAGTTTAAAAATTTGAAAAGGCTTACAAAAACAAGCACGATTATTTTTCTTTTCAGGAAGGTAAACTATAACAGTAGTGCTAAACCCCAACCTGTTACATAAAAGATTAAGTCTGTAAGAATGTTTCCTCTTGTATTAATCCCTGTTCATGACGGAACATCATCTTTCAACATCTTTACAAAAAAAATCTGTTTTGTTTGGATGGATGTCAAAATGTTACCACGTCTTTTAGCTTAGGTGTCCTGACATACCAGTATATATATGGATGGGTGATTATACAAGTTACTGCACTCTAGAAACATATTTAGGTGGAAATAGAAGCTACAGCACTGCAAACCAGACCGCTCATCTGTGGTGTGTTACATGTTGAATTTCAGGTTCTGACTGCTAAACTTTGTGTTTCCATGCTGTCTGTGCAAGTGCTTGCCAAGAGCTTAAGTTGTGTTAACGTTAAAGTGATTGTTTCTGTCCTGGTTATAGATTGCCTTTCTTGATCAACTCTAAGTTATATTTTTGGAAACATTATGTTGGCCATTGTGTCTAAAAGATAAATTATAGCTTAAAAAGTTTTGAACTAATTTTGATAAAACTTTCATGTTAACAATTCACTGAGGTTGGCTCAGGCAAGAAACCATGGGTTGTTTCCTGTTTGGACTTTTTACAGAATTAGGTTAGCCTTTAAACCTTCGGTATGGTTCATGCACTTACAAGTACTGGTTAGGATTAGGAAAAGATTTCGGTTTAAGTTAAAACATGGTTCTTTCCAAGTAAATTGAGTTTTAAAATGATAGGTTGGAAGTGTCAGCTCTGTAATGCCTTAATCTGTTGTCTCATAGTGACAAACCCAACATCTTCCTGTAGCAGCTGTTTATTTGGCAACCTTGCAGCAACAAATCAAAAAGCAGAGCGAAAGTAAAGGCAATAAAAACATCTAAATTGTATGAACATACCATTTGTAATGAGCCTGGCAGCTATGACATCAATTAAAACCCATTAAAATATTTACAAGATTTCACTAAAAAGCAGACCCCTGAGGAAATAAGAAGCAATGCTAGATGTTACTGGATTTGCTCTCAGTGACACTGCAGTTGCATCATTTTAGAAAAATATGTTTAAAACACAGAACATTTAATATGCCATGATATTATACCCAAACACGTCTAAAAAAAATTAAACATCAATTCACCCTCAACATTGGACCCCTGCTAAGATATCAGACAGTCCATAAATGGAGCAGAGAGGATTAAAAAACTAATAGAGAAAATGTGTAGCAGTTGTAGAGCCAACAGAAAGTGAAACAACAATCAGATACCAAAATGTGTTTTAATTCACATTCTGTGACACACTGGCACAAAGAGCTAGAGAGAGAGCAGCACTGAGGAAAATCTTTACTTCTGCTAACAGAGACAGAAATAAAACACATAGATATGGTGAGAACAATACAGGGAGTGTAATTAGTTTGATTCCCTTATCACAAGATTATAAATCCTTCCTAATTATAAAGATATTTTTTGATGCAGAGATTCAAAGCATGAGAACACAGCATGTGGAGGAATCTCAAGCTGCACAGGTCACTTGGAGGTCAGTTTAATGAAAAATTTAATTTACAGTAAAGTAGTTGAAACTGCGTCTTTTCTACAATCAGCTGAAATCAGGAAACTGCTGCAAAAATCATGTTATAATGATAATCTTGTAATGCTTTAAAAATATATTTAAACAATTGAGTGTTTTACAAATAAAACCATGAAGTGTTCTGGCAGCAACAGCAAAAGAAGGATACTGACAAAATACCTACAAAAGAAATGATTGTTTATATTTCTTTTGCTGGCAAAAAGGCAAACAACGTGTTAGTTGGTAAGTATAAGCATAGAAACTGCAATAGAAACATATATAGACCCTTGAAGCAGACATTTTCATAAAAAAAAATCAAATGATAAATTTTGATGTTTGATGAGTGTAGATCGATTGGTTGTTTACATCACTCAATGCAAGCAGAACTGCATTACAAAATGAGAAGACACATCGTCCACACTCGGAAGCACATCTCTGTATAGTGACAGTTCTTATGATTTAAACAGGCAAATGTTCAGCATGCAAACTACAGGTGAACAATAGTGAAAGCCAGATGTTTCCCCCATTATGTCGATATTAGCGAGCGAGCACAGTTAAATACACACATACACAGCATGTCAACAAACCGTGAAAAAAGCCCTATATAAAAATAAATAAATGAATGATTGCTGTTAAGGGTCTCTACATATTAGTATTTCCGAAGGATATGTTGTGGCTTACCTTCAAAATTATACAGATACTGAGAAATATAAAATTTGAATCCCTTTTCTCTTTTGCTCTGAGGCGTGGGGGAAAAAATATCGACATCGACAAGTCGATGAACATCATTTACAAATATATTGGATAAATGCCCAAGACATCTAGAGAAATGTAAATCGCCGCTTAATTCATTCATTTGGTTAACTTGTTTTGGACCGGAAACAAAGCTCCCCACAGGAGTTTCCGCACCGGAAATAGCATATGCTAACGTGCACATAGTCTATATAATAGAAATATTTAACATTCTTTTCAAAGGGAGACTTTAAAATGCAGCAGTTGGTTTAATAAAAAAAACTTGAAAACGTTTCACCTCTCATACGAGAAGTCGCTTTTTATTCCAAGCTCTTTAGACTACCATGACCTGGATGAGCGATAACCTGCACAGAGATGTGTGGTTATGACTGTGACATCAGAAATATTAATATCAAGTTATGCTTCCTAGAAGGGAAGCCATCTCGAGCCTAACTGATCATCAAACCTTTAAATAACCCTGCCGGGGCAGCAGTCTGCTCCTGGAAAAGGCTCTGCATTTATAGATGGGAATTTCTTCCTCCCTTTCTCTCTCTCACTCTCTCACTTCTCTTCCCCCTCTCCCTTTCCCTCTCTCTGTGATAATCTATCTTGTCCCAGTCTGATAGAGCTGTAGCTGATGTAAGAAAGTGACTTGATAAAAAAAAATGAATGATTTTATTAGTCAGTAAGACTAAGCTGGCGTGTAGAAGGTCCTGTTTTATCCAGGCTTTGCGTGCGATGCCTACTGTTGTATTAGCTACAGGACAGATTTTCCCACTGGACGGGCAGATGCTTTCCCCTCCGAGTGTCGTGGATGCACCATGTGTCACTGAATCTGAGCCGGGATAAGACGTCTGTCACACTGAGCTCTGAATGGGATCTAAAGCATCCTGGTGCATCATACATTACCAGACATGACAGAAAAACCTCTTCATCTGAAATCTCAAGTTTTCTGAGTTAAATAAAAAGCACAATCGTGTCAAGGGGCATTTTATTTTCGTCATATAAATCATATATATTGTCTGTTTAATCTGCCGCTCCATTCAACCAAAGACAGAGGGACATGCTAGCCAGATGTTAGCCTTTGATACAGGCTATTACCAGGACAGTGCAATGTGATCTAAAGTAAACACTTTCTTATTAGATCTAGCTTTGACCTGATGATGCCAATGTTATATAACACATGCACATAGATTAATGAGCTTCTTTTTTCCAGAGTCTTCTTCACATTATGGAGTTGGCAAACACATTAGCAAACACCATCATCACAATTGTCTATATAAACAATGGCATTGTGATTTATGGAAATATCAATAGAACTGCAGAGATCCTCCCTAATAGCCTTTTTATTTCTTTATCAGTTTGATTTTATGTTGGCATTTAAAAAAAAAAAAATTCCTTCCTTTTTTGCAGCGGCAGCACCAAAGAAGTTTGTTTCTGATGAGACATTTCTTCTGTTTTGCTCTTTTACAGACTGCACTGAGGCGACGAGGTAGCAGGGAAACATTTAAAGACAAGAAATCCACAAGTCAGGTAAATAACAAATAGATCTCAGTGGTACTCACTCTGCAGAAAAAATAGTGCCCCCTTTTTCTCAACCCTTTACAGGCGTGGATTAGCAGAGAAAATCAGCTTTGATAAAAATTAAAGAAAAAAACATCCTGAAGGTGGAAACAAAGAAAACAAAAAACAAGAGGAAAGAAAATAGAAAAATAAGTGTGAAGTCAAAAGTTTAAAATGAGAAACTGTAACTGAAGATAACAGGAAAACAACCGGGCTGCAACATTTAAGCTGAGCCTTTGGCAGAACATTTACTGTTGCCCGCTTACTGCTTTTATCCAGTTCTTTCATAAATGTGTATAATAAATGCACTGTTGCCTTCTGGACTAAATTATGTATTGTAGTGATTTCTTACCTTTTTTCAGTTTGTTAATTTTATGTACTAGTCTATGTTTTGGTCAATTTTGGAGTCATACGTCCATTTGGAGCCAGAACTGAATGTTCATCACAATTAGTTGAACATTTGACTTTTTATTTTCCTACTTCTCATTCTTTTTAGCTAATTTAAGTAGTTTCTTAAATTATGTATCAGTAATGAAAGATTCCTGTTGCCCTTGTTCTAGTCATCTGCATTGATCATTTATGCAATCTTTATATTTTAATTATCAAAGCTATTATTTTCTCACTTTTAGTTTTAACAATTGGTGATTAGACCTCAGTGGGTTTTTTTCTGTTTCCGTGACTCATTGTATACATTTTGTTCCTTTTAATAAAATTATATTTATCAATAGTATTTATACTGGTTAATCTATTCATGCACTCCTTGCTGTTATACTGTATTTGCCAGTTACTATGAACAAGCAGGTTTGGTGCTAAAATCCACAGTCAGAAGGCATCGTTATTGACTTTTTATTGGATGTTTTTAGACAATAACAAAAATAAGAGAGGACACCAGCTTTACTGTAATTTTTTATTTCAATAGGAGGACAGTGCGGACCTCAGGTGCCAGCTGCAGTTTGCCAAAGAGGAGTCCAGCCTCATGAGGAAAAAGATGGCCAAGCTCGGCCGTGAAAAGGATGAACTTGAGCAGGAGCTGCAGAAGTACAAATCGGTTTATGGGGACGTAGACAGTCCCCTTCCCCTCGCCGAGTGCTCTGGCGGTGGCCCTCACACCACTCGGGAAGCCGAGCTACGATTGCGTCTCAAGCTGGTGGAGGAGGAGGCTAACATTCTGGGTAGAAAGATTGTGGAGCTGGAGGTGGAGAACCGCAGCTTAAGAGCAGAGAACGAAGACATTCGCTGTCAGTATGAAAGAGACTGCTTTGGGCGCGAGCCTTTCTCTAGCATGCCCTCTTCTCCATATGGCGGCGATGCGCTGGAGTCGGCCAGTGAGCTTCGTCGCCATCTCCAGTTTGTCGAGGAGGAGGCTGAGCTGTTGCGCCGCTCCATCTCAGAGATTGAGGACCACAATAGGCAGCTTACATCTGAACTCAATCGATTTAAATTTGGTCCAAGCAGCACCTCTGGGGCTGTTGGCGAAGAAGGCAGTGAGGGGGTATTGTTTAAACCTGGTAACGGGGGGACGGGTAATGGCTCCAGTAGTGGGATGTTGATGGAGGAGCTTAAATCAGCCAGGATGCAGATCAACGAGCTGAGTGGAAAGGTGATGAAGCTGCAATATGAGAACCGTGTCCTCATGTCTAATGTCCAGCGCTGCGATTTGGCTGCACACCTGGGCCTGCGAACCGGCAGCCCTCGTGACAGCGATGCAGAGAGTGATGCAGGCCGGCGAGAAGCCGCAGAGGATGAGGAGGCAGGGCGACTTCTCCTCCTTCAACCCAAGAGAGAAGGTCCTATTGGAGGTGAGAGTGACTCTGAAGATCTGTTTGAGAAAACAGCAACCACATCGGGGTTTGGAAGCATCAAACCATCAGATGGCAGCGAGCTCAGTGCCACTGAACTGGCCAATCGCAGAAGGGAAGAGCGGGAGTCATTTGCTAATGTGAAGCGAGAGGCAGAAAGGCTCGGGAAGACAGTGGACCGTTTGATCACGGACACTGACAGCCTGATCTTTGAGGGCAGGCTCCTGGTGACGACAGGAGAGAGCCTCGAAGGCGGGGCAGCTTCTGGATCCAAACCAGACACTCAAGTCCTGGACACCATTAACACCCGCATGAAGGCTTTCCGCACTGAGCTGCACATCTTTGTGGAGAAGCTGGACCACATAGGGGAGGGGCTGAGAGAAAGGACAGATGATCTGTCACCAATGCCAAACCTCACGGAGTCCAGCAGCTTCCTGTCCACCGTCACCTCCATGTCTCGTGACTCTCCCATTGGCACCTTTGGCAGAGACCTGGTGACCGACTTCCAGGTAAGTTCAATGGATAGCCTTCTTCTGACCTTTTCTACTCAATACCTTTCTGTACCGTAAGGTGACATGTTTTGGTACACATAGATGTTCTTTTTCCCTTTTGTTTTTCCAAAAAGAAAAACGTCTTGTGTTCTATAAAAACAATTAGCACCAAACCACCTGATTATTCCAGACAATATTAAGCTTATTATTAGCAAATATCAAGGCTTCATTAACTTGAAAAGCAGTAGGAAACATTAAATTGTCCAAAAAAATGACTTTAAGTAGCAGGCAAAATTAAGACAGATACGAGTATACCCAGTGGTATTTTGTAAATGTGAGCATTCATTTAGGTTTGAGTTAAACGTCCCTAAGTGTGCAGCCATTGGTACACGTTTACGGCCAAAATAAACTAAACAAGAGTCTAAGTCAGCAGAAAAAATAGCTCTAATTAAAGGTACAGCTCTAATTGGTGGTGCATCTTTAGCAGGACAGACACTGCACAGTCCTGCTTCTCAAAAGGAATCTCATTAAAGAAAAATGGCGTAAAGGATAGGTTCGTACTTTTTCATTGTCTATCTTTATGTAATGTTCATATGTTGAATTATGACAGGGAAGGCTCAATATAATCATTCAACTCCAATGTAAGAAATGAGGGGTAAAATGTAGAAAAAGTTCCTTTTCTGTGCAAAAATCTGCTTTGGGGAGTTCTGCTGCTACTGTGGCTGCTTCATATTCTCTGATTGAAGCTAACTGAGCTGCCACCAGCGTACCACTCAGGATGGGTTGAGGTCGAGGTAAAGAGTTGGCAATGTTTTTGCAGAGAAGACACTTTTACATTCCCTTTTTTGAGTGCATAAATATGTTCCTACTGACAAGTGAGACTGCACGAAGTGCTCTAAAAGTGCGCTACGTGGCTAGTACTCTTGACCATCATAAAACTTTGTTTGGACCTCTCATGTTGGTCGCCATGGTTGCGTATTTGGAAAAATAAACAATCTTCAAATATTTATCAGATAAACCGAGGAGGACAGTGCCGCCTAGTCACTGTTTAGTATTTGTGTGTTAAACTGTTATCTTCACCACTGAATAATTTAATATTAATTCTAATGTGAAGCCTGACAAGTTGCAAACATTCACAAGACATGACTGCTAGATGACAGTTGTGGTCAGAGTTTGCTCTTGTCATTTCCAGTAAGTGCAGAACTTTGTCAAACCCTGTCAAAATTCACACAGTGCACCATGTGTCTGCCTAGTAAACTATGTGCAGTATATATGGTGCACAAAGTGTACGAGGGTGATGTGTTCTAATTGTCCAATTTGGGAAACGGTGTCTATCTCTAATTCTATTAAAGTACTATTTGAGTACTTTTAACTGGTTGAAAAATGTCTTACGAAGACCCAGTGCAGACTAAATTTGATAACGTTGATTGATGAAGCTTTGAGTAAGTGAGTAATGGATGTTATATTTTTGTAGTGTGGTTTGGGTTAGTATAGGTATAGAATGGTAGTAAACGGGAGTTAAAGGAATGCAAACGCATTAATCTGCCACCTTTGGGTATTTGTCTTGTTGATTTCGAGTATGCTCCGGCCTGTTTACATTTAGTTTTGAAATATGTCTTGGAGGTCGGATCATAAGTGGGCATTGGGTAATACAAGCATAAATGACTACCGAGATGCTTTGTGATATCATAACTTGTCGTGTTTTAGTTAGGCCACAAATCTATTGTAGTATCAATTCTAATTCGTCTTGTCCTTCAACATTTTCCAAGGCAGAAATTAGGTTCCCCGCTAATCTCAATAGTTGGAACAATTCTTTGAGCATTTTATTTTCTATGCTAGGACTTGCAAAACAGATTGTAAATAAATACCATCAATAAGGAATAAGAAATATAAAACTGTGAACAAAATTATAATTAGATCCATAAACCGCCACTCTGAAGTGATTTGTTACAAGTAGAGTGAGGGGAGTTTTGTAAAAGTAAGGCAAATGTGTAAACCACTATACTTTTTCTGATGCAGCTCTTGGCTCCCTAAATTGGACCTCTATCATCAAAACCTCGGCAACCCGTTTTTGACTTGGACGGTAATAAAAAATCTGAGAGGCACATTATTTTAAAATCCATCTTGGCCATTTGTTTATAAAGTGTAAACAGGTTCTCTGATTCTTTAAATATTCAACACGAGGTGTCAAAAGTTATCTAAGAGACAATGAGCTTGTTGCACACAGTCATTTGTCAATTAAATGCTTTGAAGCATCAGAGCTGGTCAACCAGCAATAAGGAAACTGAGCTTAGGGTTAGATAAACTGGAAAAGAGCCTAACCTTAAGCTTCAAAGGAAGATTGAGATTGAGGGCCTTAATAAACCCCCAGAGCTTTAATAACACAGAGTGTCAGGCCCCACACTCACCCCGGCTCTACCACACTGGCACCACCGCCACCCCTCCCAGACCCACTGCCACCACCATCGCTTCCTGCTGCCGCTGCTGCTTTCACATCTGCATCTTCATGCACATCCTCATAGCCAGAAGCCCTGCTTGCCTGCCTGCCTGCCTCCCTCTCCATGCACTCACTGTCTGCAGCTGCCCTGCCTACAGTCAGCCAAGGCCAAAGGAGAGTGGCTGGCTTAAGAGGATGCTTGAAAGGGTGCTTGGTGTGAATGGAGTAAGTACTAAAGGAGTTTAGCAGAGCTTCTTCCACTTGGCTCGACTTTCTTGACACTATGAATTGCCGCATGAAGTTCAGTTGGTATTTTTCTCTTTATAGCTCTGCTACATGATACTATCATTACTATGACTCATTATGACACAAAAATGGTGTAGCTGTTATGTTTGCACAACATATCATTGCACACACACAGGAGCACGTGGGATTGGACACTCCATGGTGTTGTCAAGGAGACAAATCATAAAAATGTGTGCACTCACTAAAATAACCTGTGCTAGACCAAAAAAAGAGTCTGAAACGGAGTTGCATGGCAGTGTGAGTTGCCTGTGGAAGAACCTCGCTGGCTGGCATCCTGCTTTCTGTCCTTGTTTTATCGCGTCCTTGTTTTAGAGTGTAAATCAACATACAGTGTACTCTACCAAAGCAGGTTCATTATTTCTGTGCTGCATGATCAGGCTGACATCTTGGATGTCATTTCTAATCAGCCAGACTTTCAAATGGAATAAAACAAACAGCTCTTTAAACATCTCTCCCTTGAAGAACCCAGTGTGTTTTGTAGAGAGAATAGAGTGAAGCTGCCTCCATACTCATTCTGTCCAATGACTTGTTTCTGCTTTGCTCCTCTGCCTGTAGGACTTGTTAGTCTGGGTGAAGCTGGGTGGGTTAGATAAAGCATACCGCTGAACTAACAACCTTGACTTGTTCCAAAAACAAAAAGAAAAGGAAAAAAGCCTTTAAGCACTGAGAACTGCTGAAGGTGAATTAACCCGGAAAATCTTAAAGTTTAAAAATGTAATAAGCAGCAGATAAAAAAATAACAGTTATAACAGCAAGAAGCAGAATATACGGTCAATGTGTGTGTAATAAATTTACACTTTGTAAAAGTGCATTGAGCAAAGAGTAAAAATATGCATTTTCATGTTATTATTTTCTAATTTCTTCTAGTCCTACCTGGAAATTATGAACTTCAGTAAAACTTATCTTTATGACTAAATATGTTGTGTCAATAAGACGTATATATTATGAATTATAGAATTGAAAATGTATTCTCAATGAAGACATTTATATGTACAAATTTACTCTTAAAAACTTTTCTGATGTTCTCTGATTTTTCTTCTTACATTATAACTCACCATCTTGGTCATTCTCAGACTCTCAGTTATAATTATCACTATTTATCTATTTGAAAACATTTTTTCAAATTACAAATTACAAAAACTGCCTCAGCATTACTGAACTTTTGTAATAGGTGATAATAAAACCTCAATTATCTTGAGAGCAAAACCCTTAAAATGAAAATGCATATTTTATGAGATTTTTATAATATTAAAATGTTATAATAAAAACAAGAGCTTCGTTTGAAAATATTCATTTAATAATGACACAAACCTCATATATTTATTTATGTGGCTCTCAAGAAGTTGTTCTTAACTTAGAAGATAGTTTCCGTATGATTCTCAAACCCTCACCCAGCCAAATTAGTTAATTAGTTAACTAATTAATTAGTTAAAGCCTCGTGGAAAAAATCATCAACATTGCAAGGTATAGAAATAAAAACTATAAAAAATTAGAGCACATCCTGCGTTAGGATTGCAACAGCTGTAAGACTAATTATATCTCACACTGGAGCCATGTAAAATATTAAATGTAAAATATACCGTAAACATATTTGAAATGTAGAATAAAAATGCATTAAAAGAGAGAGACTGTGTGACAGAGGCGTAAAGAGGGGAAAGAACCACGGGCCCCCTAGTTCCCCCTTTTTAATGTTTTGATCCCAGCTACACATTTTTAAACTTTTGGGAATAACAATTTACAATTTTGCTACATTTTTGCGTTGACAAAATCCAAACACACACATGAGAAAATTTCGAAAGCTTCATTCGGAGGATTTTCTGCTGAAGTTTCATTTGCGACGCTAAATTTTCCTGTGACGACACAGACTCACAAGGTGGAAACAAAAAAGTAAACCTGTTGTGGCAGATAAATTTACCACTTTTTTTTTTCTTTGACAAAAACCTTACGTTTTTATTATGATAACTGCTTGCTAGTACCAATATTACACCCAAAGAAATATGTGAGCACTGCTACAAAGGAGGCAGCTAGCATGTTGCTTGACCGAAGCCTCCAGTGACTTCAGTGTATTTTCAATGCTGTACTGTCTGAAAACAATGTGCATCATACAAGCTCAAGATGCAACTTCCTTTTAGTTTACTGCTTCTACGACACACACAGCTGTGCACGGGCATGTGTTGAAAACCTTTAGCGTGCTAGCTCTGCAGCTCTGCAGTTTGCCGTGGTATCTCTCAGCTGTTGGTTTGGACTCATGTTTCCCTCATTGCATGCGCTTCATAACAAGTGTTTTGCATTCTTTTCCTCCCCGATTCCCTCTCTTTGTTCCTCTTTGTGTTCCCGCCAGATGTTTCAGCCCATGATTTTGTTCATCCTCATTCTCGTTCTCTTCTCATCTCTCTCATACGCCGTCATTTTTAAGTTGGTCTTCCTCTTTGCGCTCTTCTTTGTACTGTAGTTCGTTTGTTCTTCTCCACATCGTGCAGTCTGTTAGTTGATTATTATCCCCCACCCCGGCTTATCTTCTTTACCCATTTTCTGTTTTTGTTTTTGTTTTCCCTGCCCGCTTTCTCGTCCCCTCACCCGGTTTGGTGTCTTCTGTCTTTGTTGTCCACAACCCACCTCACACATCTTTCCCTCTCCAATACCACCATCACCACCGCCACCACCTGCACCCCTGTATCCCACACCTGTCACCCATCCCCTTAATCCCTAACACCCACCGTCCACACTTCCC
>VUQR01018860.1:21882-36715 GCA_015108515.1 Hemichromis elongatus | reverse complement strand
CCACCCCACGTCACTCACAGTCCGGTCAGAGGGATGAGCTGGAGTGGCGTCTAGGACAGGAGCGAGGCGTGGAGCCCCAGAGCCAGAGCCAGGGCGGGGGCCAGGCCCAGAGCAGGGGAGCCATTGGACTCACTAGGTACCACAGGCCCCTGGCTTTAAAAGTAGAGGTCAGTGCCTCCTCCATCTCCTTTCTGCTAAGTCTGCTAAGTTTTTGACCTGGACACTGTTTTTATACTACTCCATCACCAACTGATTCAAATGCTCTGCAGGGTGAATAGCTGTCAAGTGCAGCTCTGCAGGATGAATGTCAACTCCAAACAGCAACTCCAAAACTAACTCAAAAATTCAGATTTCAACATATTGAAATGTTCAAAGCTTTGGGACATCCTATTCACATACTTTATTCCCTCTCCTGAGAGCTGCAGCTCTCCACCTCCAGATTTTTCTAGTGCTAATCTGACACAAGCATTTAAGATAAAATGAATCCGGAGCTTACCTTTGAAATGGATCTGAGCTTACCAGCTGATAAGATCTGTTCTTATGCACTTGTGGCATTGT
Source organism: Hemichromis elongatus (assembly GCA_015108515.1). Lineage (NCBI taxonomy): Eukaryota > Metazoa > Chordata > Actinopteri > Cichliformes > Cichlidae > Hemichromis > Hemichromis elongatus. The sequence continues at coordinate 36,157 of VUQR01018860.1, read as the reverse complement.
TTGGTGATAGTCAGGGGTTTACAGTCCGGAGTTGATTTTTGGAGTTGACTCAAGTCGAATGCTTGCAGGTACAGGTCAAATGTAAAGAGTTAGATTTCACAGATTATTTATAAATTAAAGAAAAAAAGCATCTTATGTGTACAAGTGCCTAACAAAGGCTGCTTACATTTTATCCAAACACACAACAAATTTGGCTGATTTTAAATGACAGTGGGTTAAATGTGAACTGTCCAGAAGGCCTCCAAGTCCAGCATGTCTAGTGACACTCCAGCCACGGTCACTTTTTGATGAACACAATGTCACTTCATCCACTTGCTCTACTTCCACACTAAAATCCACTCCCACAGCTACTGATGTTCAATTTATTTTATTTTATTCCTCATTTGGTTTCACATTTTCTTCTTTCTTTGAAAGTTTGTATCACCCCTTTGATGTCAGGAAACTTTAGGGAAACTTTGATGTAGTGGACGAGAAGTAGCTTTGATTACAGATAAAAGTTCAAAGGAGCTTGAAAACATTTTTGCTCGCTCATTGCAGCAGATTTGCCGATCCTGTATGCATCGGCGGATGGCCGAGCAGTTTGTTGCTCTTTTAAAGATTGTGAAACAGCAGCCGTGTATAACTGCAGTACATTAGGATGACTTGTTAGGCCTGTGTGTGTATTTGGTGTATTAGAGCTGAATCTGCAGGCAGTGCACTCTGAAATGATGCCCTCTGGCTCTGGTTCATCACTACCAGCATTACTTTCGTGATTCAGCATATTTAATGTATGTAAAAGTGCAGCTGACACAGGGGAATCACAATACCCATACCCCCCTCACACCCAAACACACACACAGAAGATTAAAGACCTGAGCGCTACCAGCACACATCATCTCGGATCTGGTAGCTCGTTTGGTGACTCGGCTGATTAATAAATCGGCTGTGTAATCGCAGGACACCGTGATTCATAATCGCTGCCTCATGTTTGTGCTCATAGATAAATTGCCGGCTGTTATGTAATGCAGAGCACTGGCAGCAGCGGCGGCGATGTGACACACAACTATTACAGTTACAGTTATAGCACATTCGTGTGGATTTCTTTTTTTCCCCGTGCTCTCTGCTGCAGTATAATCTGCGAGGTGCAGTGAATGAATGGGGAAAGCAGCTTGGATATGGCAGGATTAGCAGTGCACTGTTGGCCTGTGTGATTTGCATTTGACATTGGGCTGACAGGGAGGCGATCCAGGGTCAGTACACGGCGAACAGCTCAGCTCGCTGTTGGAGGGTACAGTATAGTCCCAGCATAGGATAGAGAAGAGAAATCGCATTATAAACTGCTGCAATCTCCAAATTGTCAGTCTGCAGTTTGGGGTATTTTTAGAGGGAAAGATGCGGATGTCTTATGAAAGAGCTGAAGACGAAGGCAAATCATCACATTCAAAACCATAAACATGGACATATCATTTCCCTAAGAGCATTTTTATCTCACTTGTAGTTAAAAAAACAAACTTCGCCAATTCCTTTTGCAGTTGGCATGTAATATTTTAGCTTTAATTTCTTTAGCGCCACAGTTTTTTCCAGCATTTTAATTATTTTAAAGCACTTTGTCACTTGGTAATTTATGCAAATGAGTTCACATTTAATTGGATATTAACTCATTTTCATATTTAAAGATACAGTTTCAGAAAACTTTTACACAAAAGAATCTATCCAACTGCAATTTCTCCATTTATTAGTGCAATAAAGATTTATGCGCATTTAGAAAGATTTATTTTGGGGATAGAAACCATTCTTCAACTGTCCAATCAGACAGGAAGCAAATTTAACTTTTTGGTAATTCAGAAAATTAAGTCCAGTGCTTGAAATTTGATCATTAAGCTTTGATGCTGCTAAATAAAGAAACAGTCCATCCTGAAATGAACAGCATTAAATTCTAATCATTTCTTGAGATGCTGCAGGAGAAGCTTTAATGGGGTTTTTTTCTCACATAAAACTCAGATCTGATTTGAGTTTTTTTTCCTCCTCGTCTTCCTCAGTGAGTTTTTATTAAGCAGAGATTTGAAAATTATAAATATTTTCAAATAGAATAATCTCGCCCACAAATCTCTGTTTGACTTTCAATCATAGCTTCAAGACCAACCGTGAGACATCAATATGTGTGTAAATTTATCCAGGGATATGGTTAAATAATTGTTTTCTTTGCTGTTGTGGGTTCAGCTCCGGGACACGCCTGCTTCTGACATCCAGTTTCGTCTGGATCACGAGCGAAGGATGAGGGCGGCAACGGAGGAAAGGGAGGCCGTCGCTTCTCTGCCTCAGGTATGGTTATTCAGTCTGAACAGCTTTGAAGAATGAGCGCAGGAGCCGCGGCATCACACTTTGCTGGGTTTTCTATCTGCTGGTTGAGCAGAATTTAAATTACACCATCTGATTGGAAGGAAAGTATTATTATTAAATGAATAGTTTTAGACCAAGACTTCAGTGTCCATTATCAATAAAATTGCTCTTCATTTGATTCATATTTGAGTTTAATTCTACTTAACTTGGCAAGAAAATGTAATTTTGTACCTTATGATTTTTATTCTTGGTACTTTATTATCTATGCCCATGTGGGTGATTTAATTCCAAAAACATCTTCTTTTTTTCCCTACATTTTCTGCTTGATTATCACTGATTTACATATAAATTTTAATGTCCAGATTTTGATGATACAAATTGATTGGTGTGAAATTTTAACCCACTTTCATACACTTTTTTTTTCCCCACTTTGAAATCTAAGGCCGTGTTTGAACCTGAATATCTCAAAAAATCTTTCACAGGTGTCTTTATTACCATCAAAATTAATCAGGATCCACAATCAGGATCCATAACACATTACATTAAAAAAAAAAAGTTTGTGGATTTGCTGGTTAAAATGTGAAAAATAATTCAGATTTTTTTCAGTGCTTTAAAACATTCTTGCAAAGTCTCATATTTGAGAACACATTAAAGAAAAACTTCAGATTGGAAAAGTCAACTAGTGACAGTTTCTCAGCAGTATGTAGGAGCATTTTACAATACTGTCAAATAAAAGGTACTTTTTAGCATCCTGGAATATGAAAATATAAGTGGAAGATCAAAATCCAAATAAAACAAATATTTCATATGTATGTATGTATTTGTTTAGTTCTGTTTTGTTTTTTTGTTCACAATATGAATGAGGATTTTTTTGCAGCAGGATGATGAGCGTTTACGTCTGGAGGCCCAGCGTGAGGGTCTTGAGCTGCAGGGCCTTCAGACTCACGAGGTGCCCTGGGCTCAGGAGAGAGCCATGCTGCAACAAGAGTTCCGCCTCTTTAGACGCAATATCATCATCATCTACATGAAGCTCAGGTGGATCCTTATGCACTGGAGGCTCGGACGCAAGGAAGACTCTGGAGACGATTCGGTGCACCCAGAGGTGAGTCTGTCGGTTTTGTAGTCTTACTTTTTGCTTAAGTTTTTATTGATTAAATGATTCACTTTATTTGTGAGAGCTTTGACTCTTCATTGCACAAGAATCCAGACACAAGTGATGATAAAGCAAAGAAACAATTGTTAATAAAGTAATAATTAGGGAAAGAAAGGGAAAGGATCAAAGATGGCAGAAAAGAGAATATTTTTATTCTTTTTTTTTTTTCAACTCTTGCCCTACAGGCAGCTGATTCTGATGAATTTTTCAATATTTTCACTTCACTCTCTTGCGGGGGACTTTGCACAGAATCCAGAAACATTTGCTGGTTTTGCCTTTTTCATCATGCTTGAAGATGATCTGTTGCACAGAAGTCAGCATTTTGGATTCATTCCTTTACTCTCATCATCCAGTGAGAATTAAAGGTAACAGTGGATATACTGAATGATAGATAAAGTTCCAGGAAGTTGCAATTCAGTGCAGATATTCTGCCGGAATAACCCAAATCCCTTAAAAATGCTGCAGATAAGGTTGGTTGTAGTTTGAGTCGAATCATTAGAAACAACACGAGGAAAACCACAACAAACAAGTGACTCATCCAGCCCTGTACCTCTTACTCGTGTGTGCGTCCCACCTGCAGGACCGATGGTTAATTGGTTCGCCGGCTGATTGAACGACTCCATTAGTTACCCACCTTGTTGATTCAGCGCTCGATGTTGCACTTTTCCTTGTTATCTTCTCCTGCCCCTGGTTGATTAAACTCCTAATTTATACGATTCATGTGTTTGGTTTTTGTTTTTTGTTTTTTAGATGAATACACTCACCGGATTACTCTAGGCACCGCAGCCAGCAGTGATAACTTCTTTTCCTTAAATTTTCTCCTGATGGAACATTTATTTTCCTTCTTCGAATGAGCTGTTTTTGCATATTTTGGTCTGCTGTTTCTAAATCCATCTTTTTTTCTATCCTGACTCTTCGAAACCTAATTTGTGTAGAGATGGTGGAGCAGCGAGTTACCAGCAGGTTTCTTTCTGTGTGTTTACATCGCCCTTATCTTATCTTGACCTTAAATCTCACATAAACTTGATTCCTATGAACTTTAATCCTCATAAGAGCCTAGAAGAGCTTTACAGTCCTTTAGTCCTTAGATTCAGAAACAGAAAAACAAATCGATGCTTCTCACCCTTAAAAAACAAAAAAGGTTAAAAAAGAAAAGAGCTGCTGAACTTATTTTGGTTTTTAGTCTGCAAAGGCTCGAGACGTTTTTTACTTTTGCCACACATTTGTGAATGCGCTGGCTTTGTTGTTAGAATAACTACAGTTTATTGACACTAAACATAATCGGAGAGGAAAACTCTCCAATAAAGTGGAGAGAATAACTAATCTACTCAAATTCAAGTAACTTTATTTATTCAGGGTTCCACAATGAGAGTAATGTCTCATTTGCACAATGTCTTGTGTCAGGACCTTGAAACAAAATCCATTCTAGTAAGAATAATAAATGCACTCAAATTTACACCACCAATAGAAGACAGTGTAGTTGTGAATACATTTACTTTAATTCTATCAGGTTTACACAACTGTAAATCCTGGATGTTGTCACCCTTTCATCAGAATGTCAAAACATGCAGGCTGGATAAGCCAAGGATCGAACCACCAAAGTGTCCTTGAGCAGGGGCGGATCTAGAGAAATTTTCTTAGGGTGGCATGAGGGTGGCAAGGAAATCAAGTGGTGCGGCAAAATCAAAGTCCTCTTTTTTTTTTTTTCAAAAAAATAAGCAGGCGGTTACATATGGTTAAAATGATTGACTAAAAATGCACTAAGTATATACATTTTTCATATAAATATAGTCTATAACTTAATTATTTTCTGTAGCCCACATAATTAAACAGTTTAGTTACATAAAAAATGCAAATTTTGATTTTATGTACTGTATAATATTTATGTACTGTATAATAAATAAATATGTAGCCCAACAAGTATAAAATCAAAAAAGTAACAGAATACTGGGTGGTTGCTTTACAAACACAAGTTTAACTTAAATTTCACACTTTTTTGATAGAAAAAAATCCAATTGTTAAATTTAAACAAAATGTCAGAAATCAGCAGTCATGAACATTTTTGTTCATGACTGCAGATTTCTGTAAAGCTAATTTTCATGATTTGCTGAGTTAACCCTCTGAGGTCCAAAATATAATTGTTACACTATGCAATATATTCAGTTTTAGAAATTATATTCACTGGTAACTGTAACTATGCTCAAAGTGTTAATGATGACCTATTTTAACAAGCAACACTGTGATATGCAAAACTAGGGTGGCACTTGGGGTGGCAAGAGATAATTTTAGGGTGGCACTTGCCACCCAATGCCACCGTTCTAGATCCGCCACTGTCCTTGAGCAAACGGTGAACCTCAGATTGCCCTGATGGGTGAATGCAGTGTGAAACATAAAAAGGTTTAAAAAAGGGGGGGGGTTGTCAGAGTGTCGAGAAATATTTGAAATGTTTTGTTTTTTTTGTTTGTTTGTTTTTGAGGATCTTCAGATTGATGCGCTCCGCACTGAATGAATGATTTTTGCCTCTAGGCTGTTTCCCTAGAACAGAAAGCATAAAGAGCACTGAGCTCTTCTGACCGACAGGGAAGGCCACACTACACTGTACAAGTCACAGTGAGAAGGCTGTGATGTGCAATGTCTAAAGCACAAAGCAGCAAACACTGTATCTGCCTCCTAATCTTATGAGGGCATTGTCATTTTTTTATTTTTTTATTTTAAGTATGTTACAGTCCAGTGCCTCAAATATGGAAAGATCTTTAAGTGCATGTTCTCCATGATTCCCTTCATTGCTGACCTCGGTCAGACTTATGCATTAATTGCATCTCTTTGTTGACATGCATACAACAATATAGGACAAAACTACATTTCTAGTACCAGGACCAGGGTTCAGTTTCACAAAGATAAGTCTTAACCCTGTAATGCCAAGTATATTTAAAATATGAATTTTTGAGACTTGAATTAACACCGTTCTAACTCTACAGAAAAGTCTGGTGTGTATTTGTGTTTTTGTGTGTCATTAATGTGCAACTTGCAGCTATTTCTTCAAAGGTTTCACAGCATTACACCACGCTCGATCATTTGTTTTCCTTTCTATCTGTTGCGTCAAATTTATTAGAGTTGCAGACGAGAATTTTTCAAACAAGTTCAGTAACATCGATATCTGCGGCGTTACAGAGCTCCAATTTATTAAAAATGCCCATTCCCTTTTTTTTCCGCTGGAGTTTTGCAAACCTCACTGTCACCTGGTGATAAGGAGACGGTGACTTATTGTATTTCAAAATTCTCCCATGTGTCTCTTATCCTTGGAGCCCAGAGATTTTCATTTGAGGGCTTAGAGTTGTGGAGCTTTAACTGACTGAATTTTGAGGATGTTTTTCAGGTGGAAAATTAAGGAATTAAAGGAGCGAAGGAGCAGATTAGCCAGCTGCCAAAAAAGACAAAAATAATAATAATAATTTTTGCATAACTTAGGAGTTTATTTATTCCAAAATAACCAAGACTGAATACTTGTGTAGTTTAAACTGACAGGTGTGGATTTTAAGCACGGCTTGTAGTTCGCTCAGATGTGTCGGTGCAAGACTTGGGTGTGTCTCTACCTTCTGTCTGTTGCATGCTGGGAAAGGCTCAGCGATTGTGAGCCTGAAACAGAATGTGTTGGTACACAAAAAAACCCACAAAACTAAGTGCACGAATGAAAACGTGGCTTTTCGTTGCTCTATCGTCTGTTCCAGTTTGAGAAGTTGGAGGGCTTCCCAGAGTTGGGAGTGATCACGGAGCAGGCGGAGGTGGAGTCGGACCGAGACGACAGACTGTGTTTACCTCAGACACCAGGGGACGTCCCCGACGCCACACCCATCATCCCTCTGCCGTCTCCCGACCGACACCTGCAGCACCAAAGACAGGTAGAGCGCCATTTACAGCAGCTTTTATTAAACGTATAAAGGCAAACACCATTTTAGAGACGCCTGATCAGCCAATCATATGGCAGCAACTTCGGTCTTTTGTGTCATCTAAGCATGGTCGAGACAACCTGGTCTAGAAATCGATGAGTCTCGACTTCTGCTGCAACATTCAGATGGTGGAGTGAGAAATTACTGTAAACATGATGACGCTATCCTGAGTTGTAGCAAAAGACCAGGCTGCGAGTAGTGCTGACCGTCATTTATCTGCCAGAGTCGACCTGAGTATCACATCCATTCCTTTATAACCACAGTGTGACCTGATCTCTATCCAATTCGAGTCACTTCCCATCTTGAATCTGACACTCTTTGCAAATTCCCCTAAACTGAGCCCCAGTAATGTTTTAATTTATTGCACTTTTTAAGCCGTGTGGATAAGATCGTCTTTTTCTGTTGCACATTTAGGGTAAAGATCTGAAATTTAGTCATTCATCTAGTGGAGTCTTTCTGGGCACTTTAAACAGCAAAAGCTCGTTAATGGTCCCTCACATAATGGCTCTCACTTACTGCCTTCAAAAGCATGAATTCGGCAACCTCATGAGGTTAATACACACACAGCATGCATCAGAAATGTAATAAACCAAGTTAGAGGCATGTTGACTGTACGATGGTATTACTGAATGAAAAAAAGGCTTCGGCTGCAGTTCTTGTACTATTTGTTTCAAGCTACATCATCCTTAGTCCAGTTATGATAACACATTTTCTTTGTTCTTTCTTCAGCACAGTTTTCTGGCTGAATGAATTTATATTTTAAGAATGACCGTGAGCTCTAACACACACTTTATAAAAAGGGGTTTAGTAAAACAGTGTGGAACAGAGTAAAATGTAATGGAGCGTTCAGTAACAGTAAAAAGGAAAACATACCAAAAGTTACACCCTTTTTTCTTTTTTTTTTTACTCTTTCATTGTGTGCAAATGAGTGTTTGGCAGATATTCACTGGAGCCGCTTGGCACAGTATGCAGATGGGAATTTTGACCTACATAACTGGTTAGAGACAGTAATTATTTTGAGTAAACCCAGTTTTATGCCTCTTGTTTATGCAAATATCAAGACACAAAAGGAGCTTCATTTATTTTGAGTTTCTAGATGTTCCATGGTTTGAAATCTCCTTTCAGTGTTTCAGCTGACCCCTCTGTTAAAGTAAAGAAAGTAGCTAGACATGTCGGGTTGGAATTCATTATTAAGCAGCCCTAAGTGCTCTACTTTGTCATGTTTTGATTTTTCCCAGCATCTCAAAACTGGTGCGTACAATGATCTGACATTGTAGCTTCAGTATGTAAGCAGTGAACAAGTGTGCACAGAAGGCTAAGGCAGAAATGCAGACTTGATATAGTAAGCATTTGCACACATGGCTACTGCAGCAGAGCAGCCACAGATCATAGGTCCTGCAGCCAGAGTGAGATATTAGTGAGAGAAGAGCATTTTAAGCTGTGAAAGTGGTCATTGACAGTTCTCATTGACGACCGGAGAAGAAAGCAGGCAGAAGTGGGATTGGTGATGAAGAAATCCTAATTCATTCCTTCGGGTACTGTAAATGGCTGATATGATTGAAGTGCTTAAGCATATATGAATAGCCTACATACTGCAGATAAGATATTCTTCTGCAGTGGTTGTGAGCTTTCATCGCGTTTGGGGTTGGGAGAGCTCCTCCTTTAATTAGACTAAGCAGTCTGTGAACGTGGTGTTTTTCCAGCAGCTGAATGTAGACGTCTAACCGTTAAAGTCACAGCGCTCAGATATCGACGTCACCAGTTTTGGCAGCAAAGTTTGAGCCAGATTGTGGTTTTTGTCTTGCTCATTAAACATGGGTGGGATCTTCCTTTCACTCCAGTTTCCTCACAAATCACAAATTCATCTGAGGTTTTCATTTACCTTAGTGGAAGGTTCTAGCAGCCTTTTTTTTTTTTTAATGTCTGTTCTTCTGTATTAAGTCTGTTAGTATTTGCAACAGGACACACTCATTCTATAGCACCTGCTTACAAGACACAGCTGTTTCTGGTTGTTGATGCTAGAAATTCTCTGCTGTTGCTAGCTTAATACTAGCTTTAAAGCACAATGGTAGATGTTGTAAAGTGGCTCATTGTGCTGTAACAACCTACATATTTATGAAAAGATAAAAAAGTAAACAAATGCTTCGCAGGAGCCAATTCATGTCTTTAAAACTTGGCCCATGGTCCTCATTCTTTATATTAAAGTCACGTGTAGAATTTGTTGTGTTTTATAGCGACTTCTAAGTGAAGGTGATTGCTCGTGTTTGTAGTTATAGAAAGTGAGACCTGTGAAACCTTGAGTGTTTTTCATCCTGTGTCCTGTGAGCACAACAGGAAGCAGGCTGTAAAGGCAGAAAGTGAGTTTTACTTCAATAATACAGGTTCAAGGTTACAAAAACAGGCAGACGGGGAGCACGGGGGGATCAGGCCGAGGCAGAATCCAAAGTATGAGGAAAGGTTAAGAAAACAGAATGCTGGAAAGGTTAGGCATCAAGATAAGACCAAAGGTGGAGGTGTATGTACTGAGGACTGGTGGGAGTGACTCATCAGGTCATGAGAAAACAAAACCAGGGCTGAATGATTTTGTGACTGTGATGTCTCTTAGACAGGTCTCTCTTGGAAATTAGATTTTTAATCTCAATGAGATTTTACCTGGATAAATAAAAGACTAATAAAATAAGATATGAGCTCTTGTTGAGAAAGTGACATAAATGGTCCCCTCTTGTAAGGGTGAAAATGTACTACTATGAAAATTGTAACGAATGTGAAGGATATAAACATAACGGGAGTGAAAAGATGGAAATAGAAAAGCAGCAGCCTGAGCCTATAGCAGCATAACTAAAAGCTCATAAGCTCTGATTAAGTCAGACTCAAAATCTGTTCCAGGACTAACTTTAACCGTTATCAGAAAGGAAACTTTTATGTGTTATCCTAAAAGTAGAGAGGGAAAGCTCTGTCCTAAATCCAAACTGTGAGTTGGACCAGTTCCTGATAGCTGAAGGCTCTGCCTCCCATTCTACTTTTAGAGGCTCTAGAAATCACAAGCAAGCCTGCAGTCTGAGAGGGAAGAGCTCTATTGGGATAATATGATACTAGGAAGTCTTAACAATATGATGGAGTCAAGATCAAATCAAGATTTTAAATTGGGTTCTGGAGCTAATATGGGAGAAGCATCTCAGGTTCTCTTAGATCATTCTTTAGGTACTCCACAGATGGGTTGTTCATTAAATTTGAGTATTTTTTATTGTTTTACATTTAAAGCAAAGGGAAATTTTGAGGGTTTGAATTTACTGAGCAAGAAATGCTCTGAAATGGCCAACTTAGGATGAAATTGGGCTGCCTGTGGCTCAATAATTAAAATGAGTTTGACTTCTGTTATATATAATATGCTAGGAAGTAAAAGGCACAGCTATTTATATTCCTTTTATAATGAGAGCCTCAGTCTTTGGATCATTTTTTCAACTTATCTTTGTTTTGGTATTATCTACCCTAAAACATGAACTATAGAAGACTCAAGCAAACAATAGTTGTACAAGTTGCACATATACCACTCTTGCGCTCATGCTATGTTCTGTAATGACACCTCGAGGCGATCAGACTCTTTTTGTGATTCACTGCCGCCTGCTAAGACCTGAAGCCTCTCTACAGCAGGACCACCGGAGGCAAACGACTCTGCAAACACCTCTCTGAGCAGACAGCTCAGGAAAGCTCCGCTGTTCTTTTCCCTGTGCTCGACTGGATGCCGCTGCTCATATAGCCATAAGTCGTACGAAACCGAATCCAGATCCTGGATGATGAAACTTTTCGTTGCAGCTGTAATTGGTGCATAGGTCAGAAGTTCTGAGGGAATTTTAAATTGTTTTTTATTCTCACCCAGCTTTTAGCTCTCTTCTGGATGAGGTCAAAAAAGGGACAAGGATAAGAAAAAAAAACAGTAGAAGAGACAAGAAGAAAAGTCAAATTGATTTTATAAAACGCTCACAAAGCAGGTTCATCCCGAGGAGAGGAAAAAGGACGCAGGTTGAGCAAATCACAGTTTTCAAGATAAGGATTCTGAGTGTGTTCGTTTACAATTTGCCACATGTGTGTTTCTGATGATTGTTTTGTGTGAATCCTATGTGTGCAGTTTGCCGAGACACGTCGAGTGCTGCAGGTCCTGCGGACGCTGCTGGAGGAGTTTCGAGAGGAGCTGCGGGAGGAGGAGGCGCGCCGATGCCAACTGCAGCAGTCCTACGCCAATGACAAAGCCGCCTGGGAGGTCAAGTGGGCAGAGATGAAGTGCCATGTTGCCCAGGTACAGATGGCGTCTCAGCACCCACCTTTAAAGGGACAGGACACAATCTGCCCTTTTTTTCTTTTTTTTTTTAATAGTAAGCAGCAGGATGACAGGAAACATGTTGCCTATTTGCACTCAGAGAAAACCTGTTTTGTTTTCTTTTTTCTACCTGTAAGCTTACTGCTCCTCTTTGGCCAGTTTTTCATTTTGAAAGTGCAGCATTGGAATCGACAATAGCTCTAAATAGTGTCTTAAACCACATCACATCTGACAAACAAACGAACATTCATAATCTCCCCTCACCGATTAAATGAAAAAAAGAACAGCATCCAAGGAAATAATGATGAATCACACTCTTGGCACTGCACAATGGATATAATCTGTCTTTGTGCAAACTAATTAATTCAGCTTTGAGCCTAATTGTTCAGTGTGCCTCTGAGCATTTCCTACAGAACTGAAAACAGCTGTTAAAGCATCCATTCATATTTCTAATGAGGCAGAAGTGCTTTGTACTTTGGAAGCATAGCATCTTCATCTAAAAATGACATAGCTGTATGTAACCTGATGTTTGTGTCGGTGTCATAAATACTGAAGTTTGCTGATATAGAAATCTCATCCAGGAACTTTTATTTGCTAAAGCATGCTTTCCTGCATCAGCACGCAGTATTAAAACGGCTAGTTTTGGTAACGGATCGTTGTGTCTGATTAGTTTTAGCTAATTAAGTGGCATAAAAATTTCATCTTTACAACTCGATGATAATTTTTCCGACTTCACCTGAAAAAAATAACTGTTTATTTTTATTGTTTGTTTTGGCAAAGCCCTGTGTGATAGCATGGCTGCTGTCTGGCAGAGCAAAAAATAAAATGATGAGGAAGCCGTGTGTTTACACAGCGCTGTAGTCTGTCTGAAACGGACTGTCTGACAATTTTAAAACCAGATTGTGGTGGATTAGTGAATCTGTAAGTGTAAATCTAGTGTGGATTATAGCAAAGACGCATGTGGCTCAGGTGATAGAACGGCTCGTCTGCTACTGTCACAAGCCTCCGAGATACTGAAGGGAGCGTGTATGTTAGTGTGTGAATGGGTGAATAAGGCTTGTAGTAAGAAAGCACTTAATAATTAAGTAGAAAAGCATTACATAAGTACCAGCCCATTTATTGTTTTATATTTGCTGAATAATGAGACCTCCCCAGTAGAAAATAAAATCTACACCTTGCTGGCCTTTAAATTTTGCATCACAATAATAAAGTAAAAAATAATTCTTCCAAAATGAAATTAGATTGTCTCCAGAAGTTAATCTTAGATAAAAGTCTTTGTAGATCTGTCTGTTAGGAGGATTATACATGATCTAAACCAGAAGTGTTAACCAGGGGCCAGAATCTGCCCGGCAACAACTCCAATCTGGCCCATTGGACAGCTTTTAAAAAATGTAAAGGCATAGATCTTTTAACTTTATTTTGATTTTATTTTTTTTAACAGCTTTTATTATTGGTAAAGACCCCCACCCCACAGTGAAATCCATAATATACTAAAGTACAAGGACATTTTCTGTTACCTTTACATCTTTATCATGTAAGATTAGATAAAATAATGTTTGTTAGTCCCACACGTGGGAAATTTTTTTAGACGTGGCAGAAAGTGAACAGTACAACAAACGCAACAATGGCGACAAAACGTTTTGCACCGTCAAAGGCAACTGTGGGTGGCTTTGGTTTCATTCTATAATACTGGACTTATTTTTCTACAAAGTTAAACTTTGAGAGAAACATGTGTAAATGTTCATGCCTGTCTGAGAAAATTGTATAAGTGTGTAGTGAGGGGTTTTACGGCCTTAAAATATCTATAATAATTGTAAAAAATAAAGTTGCCTACTTTGTGGATTTCACCAATCGCGGGTTATTTTTGGAACACAACTCCCGCAATAAACGAGGGGCCACTGTATCCGTGTCTATATCGATGCCTTACATTTCTGATGTCATACTTTTCATATGTCGAACGTCTCCTCACAGTTCGGCAGTATAATTAAGATACCTGTTGTGTGATTCCCTCCCAGCTCCCACCTGTTGGCTCCGAGGAGATAATTAGTCATCAATCACTCCTAAATTTTGTTGAAACAGATTCAAAGGAAGTGATGAACTCTGCTGCAGCAAATCTGTCATTTTGAAAAGCAGTTCTCCGACTGAAATGTCAGGATTGTGTTCACAGCTTTTTTTTCTAGGAAAAACAGTTATTTTAAGTCAAACATAATTAAACTTCCCTTTTTAGATTTGTGTTTGAACCTCCAAGTACATGAAATAAACACCAACTTTGTCCTGAGAAGCAGCACATTTATTTTGCAGCTTTTGCTGAGTGTGTTTCGTTTGCATGCGTCACTGTGGGTGCCTCGCTGTCGCCACGCAGAAATCTAAATCTTTGTCTCCCGTTAAGAGTCGAACCGGGTCCTGAATACGTCCACTCTGGCTACTTCGCTAAGAGATAAAAATTTGAAACCCTCGGTGGGTGGAGAAGTGTGTATCTTCTCAGCCTGAGCTGATTTTTTTTTTTTTTTTTTTTTTTAAAAAAAAAAAAAACCTGCTCTT
>VUQR01018860.1:0-21862 GCA_015108515.1 Hemichromis elongatus | reverse complement strand
ATTAAGAGGCTCGAGTCATAGGAGGAAGATTATCTTTTTAACTCTTGTGCTTTTAATCTGTAAATCTCTTACATGGTTCAATCCTTCCACAGAGGAGAGGTCGCTGAAGGCCACAGAGGGAACTAATGCACTTATTTGCTCTGATAACACTGTGCAGAGTTCTTTCCTTACTTCACTTATTAGGACTTTAGAAATATACTTCTCATTCAGGATTATTATTATACAGCCCAGCAGACCAGAGTAGAATTGGAAATTGCTCTCACCTGTGGACATAACCAGTAGTTATGTTATTGCTTACCCTGCCTCCTGTTTCGTGCTCTCGTCTGGCCACCTGCTCGCCCCTACAGACTCGTCTGCATTAATAATACAGCCGGGTCTGACTTATAGCATTCACTCAGCAGCTCCAAGTGTACTCATCCTCTTCTCCAGTGTTAAATTAGACGGTTTTAAAACAGATAAAAAGCCTACCAGGCAAATATTTGTGAATGAGAGAACGGAAGCTCATGTTTGAGGAAGTCCATGCACACAGCTCTCCTGCTGCAGACTCTGCTTTGTACCATTATGTCTTGGGATGAAAGCCTGTCTGAAGATTACAATGCTCTGCTCTGCAGAAAGAGAAGCTTCCCTCTCGTTGTTCTGCAGCTTTGAAGAATCTGCAGAATGTCTGATTCCCTTATTCTTCCTCCCACCCTCTCTGCTATTGTGTGGTTAGAAATATAAATTCAGGTTTGAACCGTCTCTGCCTGCTGCAGAACAACCGCTTTGTCATCCTCTCTCATCATTTCACTGTGTACAGCAGATACTCAATTATTTTTGAATTGGTTTTAAGTGGGGAACAAGTCACCTACCAGCAAGAAGGTCCTTGGTTCAAATCCAGGTGTGCAGTTTGCTTGTTCCACCTTTTTCCAGTGTGGGTTTTCTCTGGCTTCTCCAGCTTACTTTTGTCTTCCTTAGTTTGTCATTGTAAATTGAACATAAGTGTGAAGGTGAGCGTGGCTGGTTGTCTGGCCCCCCCTCAGACTCGTGACCTGTCCGGGGGATTTCCCCACCTCTCGTTCCGTGACAGCTGGGATAGGCTACACCCCGCTTGGGGAGTAAAGAGGATGGTGTTAATCACTTATCGTGCCATTTTGCCCTTTTATTTGGCCCTTAAGTTATAAAGGAAGACAATTGTCACCTGCATGTTCGCAGTAATTGTGTAATGAAAAGAGTTCAGCATGAAAAGTGGGAACAGTTGGACCGGCACACGAACCGTGCTGCTTTGATGTGTTGATTAGGCGAGTGAGCAGCAATGCTTTAGAGAGGAACAGAGAGCAGTGGTGCACAATGAGAGAAAAGTGAAAGAGCTTCTGCTGCTTTTAATTTTCTCTCTGCGTGGTCAAGTTATTTAACTTCTGTGTTTGGTGACTTTCACCCTCAATTCAGCAGAACTTTGATAACAGGCTGCTGAATACTGCTAAAGCCCCAGTAAACGGACAAAACACAAGTGATGTAAAGTCCTCAGTTTTTTAAGAAACATGCAAGATGCACGACAAATAAGATGGTCCTAGAAAGCACTGAAATTTTAATAATAGCTAAATTTTATTTATTTTTGTCATGTTGGAAGATGGATAATTTGCTGAGCTTTGAGCTCATACATTCCCCATATTTTCAGTTTTATTCTAAGCTAATCGAGCCGTCTTCTGGTTGTAAGTATTCATAATGCGAGCCCGAAAGTGATATTGATTCTCTTAAATTTTCCAAAGGTTTTTATCGACTACTCTTTTATTTGAGAATATATTTCATATGCAATCCTCTATGAACCAGCGTCATGCCTAAAATCTTCCTTTGTTAATTAGGATTCAAAGAAAAATTGCACTGTAAAAGTTTTCTCTTACTTATTGAAGACTACAGCGTGTGTTTAGATCTTCATCTAACACGAGTGCTGCTGCTGACATAACGCTGTGATTTTAAGCGTTTGTTAAAATGACACTGATCAGTCCCAGTGAGCCGTTTAATTGCTGGCTCGTCCACACGTGTCGATCATTTGTACTATGAGAGTGAGCGTTTGTTTTAGCCAACACCTTTTCATTCGGTCCTCTGTTCTGTTTTGACATTGATTTATTATTTTGTGGTTTAGTGAGTAACCTGCTTGGCTGCACTCCCGTTTGAAGGTTACTGAACTGACAGAAAGTTGGAAAGAAGATCTTTTAATTGTCTGAAAACTTTCTATTTCCAAATTTTGTGCTTTAAAAATTAAAGCAGTCTTTCAAAGAAATTACAAAACAGTGGGATGCATTTGTAATAATAAGTGTAATAAGTCCAATTAAATAGAAATGCTATTAAAATTTTAAACTTTTCTCTGGTATTTTCTCTTTTTCTGTGTTCTGTATTTATCATCCCTTTTCAATATTTGTGTCTCATCTTCAACCAGCTGGAGGAGGAGGTGCAAGGTAAGGTGCGAGGTGAAGCGCAGGGAGGCGAGGGGGAGCCAGCTGCAGACCCCGAGTGGGCCTTGAAGCTGGAGCGTGAGGAGCATCGTCGTCTGCTTGCTGAGAGCCACAACACGTCGCTGGACCTGCGCTGGAAGCTGCAGCACGGAGAAAAGAGGTGGAACCGGGAGAGGGTCGATCTCCTGGAGCGCTTCGAGAGGGAGCGGCAGGAGTGGGACAGCAGTATGCGGGAGCTCCACCGGAAGATGGAGAGGGTGAGAAAGGGGCGGACTATAAACAGAGAGGATATTAATGGTAGTAATAGCAAAGTAAGGAAAGATTTGAATCGATCCGAGGTCTTTGCCGTAATGTAATCATTCCAAAACTGAATTCGTCTGTTTGCAAGGTTGGAAATTACCTTTAAACTTTAAACTGGTCAACAATTTTGCAGCTCCATGACAACTTCAGCAGCTCCTCCTGTTGAGCGTTATCAAGAAACTGTAGAAGCAGCATGTTTCGTTCTAGGAAGGAACTTTGTGTCGCCAAAGTTGCTAATAATCGATCAGCACTTCAGTTTATTGACCAGTAATTAAGTTAATAGAAAACTCTGACACTTCAATTCTTAACTTGTAGGAGTAGCCAAAACATTTTTCACAATTAATGTCATTTTATAGACGTGTTTTCTCTTGTTAGCAGGCAAAAACACGAAAATATTACTTTTATACAGTAATAGAAAACAAAGAAAAGCTTTAAACTCTTTATATTTGAGAGATGGTTTTGTGTCATGCGTCTTGTGTTATTGCCTAAGCGTAAGATGATTTCCTGCTTCCTGTGCTTTGATATTTTGAATTTTGCCATATTTCTATATTATCATCATTGCATTCATCCATAGTCCTGATATTTCTGCTCAACAAAGATGACTACACAGAAATTCTTAAAGTTTATCTGAGGTTGCCTAATATCCCTCTTTTGTGAGGGAGACTAGGAAAAGATGGCAGCGTATAATCTTTTTTTAATCTCTGTGAGCTCTGGATGTCTTTTGCACCAGTCTGAGACCTTAGACATCAGAGATAAAGAGGGAAAAAGTAAAGCTATTTAAAACTTTTTAGAAATAAAGTTTTAAGAGAAGACAATCAACAAAATTATAGCTAACAGATTTTTTGTGTATTTCTTTTGCTGCATCAGTGTTTTTAAAAAAGGTGCGAGAGAAAGAAACCCAGACAAAGGACTCAGGGCGATTATAGTAGATACAATAATTGAGCATAACTGAATAATTTATGTCCATTGTGCGATTTAATTAGATGAGCTGTAGCATTGCACTTTTTTGCGTTTTGATGTTCAGGGCAGGAAGTAGAAATACACACTGATTAATATGATGCGTGTGTGTGTGTGAGTGTATTATCATACAGACCAGAGGACAGGAATACACCTCTCTGAATATAGTTTACGCTTTCCAGCTCAGAGAGGGGAGAAACTGCTGATGCACCTCTGAATGGAGATGCAGAGCAGGAGGTGGAAATGCATTATTCAGCAATGTTGCAGGAAACTATAAAGCGCAGGTCATCCACTGAACTGCTCAGACCGGCAGGCTGAAAGTGAATGAATAATGTGGCTGTTCTTCCTTAAACGTCAAGCCAGGAACAAGGTGTTTAACCTCAAGTGCTGCAGGCGGCTTACTGAGCGAGTCACGTTGGAGTAACACAGCACAAGAATACACCATCTGTGTGCAAAAAGCATCCTCTGCGCAACAGAAATGGATAATGTGAAAGGAGAGAGTGTTGTGTACTATCAACTAATAACGGCAGGCAGGATGCATCCATGTACAGATGTAGCCTTTCTGATGAAACCCTCCCATGTATTCAGGCTCGGGACCACCACGATCGGACAACTTAATGCAGTAAAGCTGTGCATTTTAAAATGGGAGCTTTTTTGCACATATCCCTTGACTGCAGGACCGCATAAAAGGTTTTGCATGCTGCATAGTGCTGGACCTATGAAGTAGCCAGTAGGGTCAATGGATGACTTTGGTTAAAAGCATGTAGTGGAAATCTTTTAAGTCTCAGATGAGTGTGTCTAAAGGTCACTCTTCTTCTTCTATAACAAAATTAATTTTAAGGGCTCTCGATGTAAAAAAAAAAGAATCTGTTCACTGCTCGTGCAAAAAAAAAAAAAGTGTTATCTGACATAAAGCTTTTTAAATTCTTAATCACCGACCTCAAGTTTAGTTGTGGCAAATGTGGCGCTTTCACTAGCAGCTAATTAGCTTAGCATGCAAACATGACATCTGTGTCATTCTTCATCTAACACTCAGCACACACCAGTGTTTTCCAAAATATCAAGCTGTTCTTTTAATTTAGCTTCTTAATTGGATTTTATTGTCTTATAAACTTTTGTGTTCAACCTTAAACCTTTTTCACATATTTATTCCTCCTATATTTGTTTAAAACGGTGAGATGTGTAGTAATTACAGTTTTATTATGTTTGATGACTGTGACAGGTAATAAGCCCGCAGACTCATATCCAGCACATGTGTCATACTTCATGCAGATGCAGAGGGAACTTGGCTCTCGGCGAGGTGAGGGCACCGATGTTAAAGATGGCAGCACAGCCTACAGAGGCCTGTTCTCACCTCAGGAAAGTCCCTGCCAGGCTCCCCGGTCGCCTCACACCCCACGCTCCCCCTCTACGGCTACACCTGTCCTGATTCCTCCCACACGTTCCCACTCTGACTCCGAGGCCATTCTGGAGGAGCAGGGGGCTGCGATGAGGCTCAAAGGCTCAGCGGATAACCTGTTCCTGGACGCACTGTCTCTGGACCCCATGAGTGGACCGGAGGTCCCTCCACCATCCAGACTGGAGAGTGAGAAGAGGTTTCCCTGCATGAAGGAGGTAACGCACATCTCTATGAGTATAATATGACCTTTGAAGAGACAAAGGAACATTTCTGCATGTGTAGTAGTAGCTACACTGTGTGAAAAAACTACTTCCTTAGAGTTTGAGCTCTAACTAATGAAAATTCATCTTAATGTAAATTTTAATTTAAAATAAAGCCAAAGGTAAAAATAAGTTATACTGTGTTTTAATTTTAGTTGATACCGTAATATTCATTAATATGCATCTGATTCATTTCTTCTTTCATTTTTTTAAAGTGAGCCAAAATACCACAATATTTAGATTAAAAAGGGTTTTGCAATGGACCCTTCCCTCCACATGTTTTAACTATTGCATCTGTTGCCTTTCAGGCCCTGAATGAGATTTCAGAGAGAGAAGATGCTGCTGCTTACTCAGAAGAAAAGATGAGGGAGGGTGGGAATCTGCTCAGGTAACCACAAGAGAAAGGCTTCTGTTAAACTGAGATCAAAAAGCTGGAGTTTTGTAAAGTCTGCAGATAATCTGGCCTCCTGCAGCATTTTCTTGCTCGTTGGGTCCTGTTGATTCGGTTAAGTGTTACTTGTAGTGACAAGGAGATTGGTGGTTGTTCTTTTATGGCAGGGATGAGACGCTGTTAAATAATTCACAAAGTTTTAAAACATTGACAAACACAAGTTCCTTTGCAAAGAAAAAAAAGAAAGCAGTCACATTTTTTTGTAGTTTTTTGTGGCTGTAGTGGAAAAAATAAAGGAGATGGTATCAAGATCAAATTGAAACGTTTGGCTTCAGCTGTAGTTAATGATCTGTGTGTGTGTGTATGTGTGTGTCCAGAGCCAAGTCAGTGTGCTCCATGAGCGACTTCCAGCGGCTAATGGACAGCTCACCGTTCCTCCCAGACAAAACACGTCACGGCGATCAGGGCCAAGACGACGTCACCCCGCCTCTTTCTCCAGATGATCTCAAGTACATTGAGGAGTTCAACAATAAGGGCTGGGACTTCCCATCAGCCACCTCTGGTCCAGGATTGTTGCGGGAAGTGTGGACAGACAAATCCACAGAGGCCCGGGAAGGAGAGGCCATTCCTGATCCATTCCAGCCTGCTTCCTGGTTCCTCACCACCAGCGCCACCTTGACCACCAGCACCCTGAGCAGCCCTGAGCACTGCCACAAGTCCCCGCTAAGAGGCAATGGAGCGGGGGCAGCAGGGGTGGGAGTGGAGCACTACGGGGTGCACATCCTCCACAGCCCCACCAGATCTGGGGCAGCTGAGCACACCACTGCCCAGGATCCAGATTTCTTGTATGCAAAGGGGACCAAAGCAAGGGGAGGAGTGGAGGCAGGGGTGGGTGCCAGTGGGCCGGATGAAGTGTTCAGCACTGCAAGGTGGCCTTGCCTTCTGGAGGGTGGAGGACTAAGGACTTCTCCAAGTCAGTCTCCTATCTGCCCCACAGTGGGCTATGCGTCCTCTCTGGATCTTCAGCTCTCCAGAAACATGAGTGACGACATGAAGGAGGTGGCCATCTCTGTGAGGAACGCCATCCGCTCTCCACCAGGGCCTGTTGTCCGGGACACCGCCTGCCAGACCAACGGATTCACCACAAGAGGCACTCAGACCACCCAGACCATCAGTGTGGGTCTGCAGACAGACCTGCTGAGGAACCTGACCAGCAGCCCCCACCGCTGCCTCACCCCGAAAGGTGGCAACACGCCCATCTCGTCCCCATCACGCAACACAAGGAAAGTTCAATACTCTCCTGTGGTCCAGAGCAAGTTCGAGCGACCCTGCTGCTCCCCAAAATATGGCTCACCGAAGCTTCAGCGCAAACCATCCACGTCCAGTAAAACAGAACTCCCCAATAACAGCCGCGCCCCCATGCCCACAACGCCCCAGAAAGGGAACAACGAGTCAGCGTGGGCCCGTTCCACCACCACTCGCGACAGCCCTGTGCACACCACCATTAACGACGGGCTGTCTAGCCTCTTCAACATAATCGACCACACTCCTGTGGGCTATGACGCCATGCAGAAATTTAATAAGTCCCCAAGTCGCTCCCGCCCCACGCCACCCAACACCACCGAGCCGAGCCCCGCTCACGGGCCTCTGTCCGTGGACCCCAGGAACGCGCAGGAATGCCTGCGGACTGCTCGTGGGCGCTCACCAAGCCCTGTGCAGCTGATAGTCGAGACGCAGGGTGACAAAAACCCAGAGGTGGTGAGCATACGGCAGGACCTATCGGCCCCCCCAGGCTACACGTTGGCTGAAAACGCAGCCCGCATCCTCAACAAGAAGCTGCAGGAGCAGAACTTTAGGGAGGAGAGGAGGCTGCAGGCGGGAGGACCGAGCAGCCACAGCAGAGACAACAGCAGGCAGGCCGAGTCAGACAGAGGACAGTCAGGATGCATGGAGGTAAATACACAGATGCACTGGATTCATCGCTTCATCATTCATGTGATGAGGGGCCCATGTTTTATGACACAGTGATACTTATCCTTGGAGTTCCCGAGTAATATCTGAAGACGTCTATGTTTAATCAGACAAACGATGATCAAGAATTCACCTTTTTAATGTGCACAATCACTAAAATGTTCATGCTCTTTCCTCAGATCAAAAGCACTGACTGATGCAATGGTAATGTTATAAAACATCTAACCCTTTTCTGCAACACACCGAACTTTCTCTTATCGCTGCATGTAGAAACTCTTGATGGTTTCTTCTTCTGTACTTTCTCCTCTCCGCTGCAGTGGCTTCCTTGTAGTGTGGCTTTTACCTCTGTGCTTAAACCATCACTGAGGGCCGACTGAAGTCTGATTTATGTCTCTGATAAGTGGAGAATTGAAATAAATGGTCTAACAATTGCGATCTGAGTGGGATCACTGTTACACAGTTCCTCAATTATTAATTAGCAGCGCCTTCCAATTAAGTGTTCAAGCAGAATTTTAAGTGTCTCCGGTTTTAAGGGGGAAAGCTCTAACTTCACCCGATGAAATCAGTTCATGCCGTTTTCACCACCCATTTCTCTGACCTGTGCAAAACATGTGACAGACTTTTAATTAATTAATATTTCTGCTGAATTAAATAATTACTGTATCTGCCGGCATGCCTCGTATTTGGCTCGCCATAAACCGATTAAAACCTATGAAAAGCAGGTCATGCTGCTTTACAGCTGTACAAAAAAAAATCAGTGTTCCAAGGACCAGTTGCGTATTTGAAATCGTGTATATGTACAGAAAGCAACATAGTCACACATATGCTGGTTAATAACATTAGGAGTTCACCTGCTGCTATTCACTGATTTGCAGGAGAGACGAAGATTAGCGTCTGATATGTGACTTTATGAATGGCAGTGGAGCGTGCAGTCATTGATGAAACAAAGCCGTGACTCCCGTGGATAACGATTACAGCACGATAATAGCACGAAAATAATGGATTGCGTTGGTGCATTATCCGTTATGTCGGTATTTTAGAACAGGTATGAATGTGGGTTTCGTTTTAGTGTCTCTGTTTGCTTTGTAAGAACAAACTCACATAAAATGCTCTTCATTTCTTGTAGGGGTGGGCACTATGGAGCAAACCTTGTGTCTTAATTCAGCTTTTGTCTTGTCATTCAGAAATTAATAAAAAGTAGCCGTAAATAAGCTGATATGAGTGTGTGGCTTTAGTGAACCTGGTAAATTTCGGTGTCGCTAAAGCTTACTAAGTATCACCACTGTTGTGTACACCAGTTTCATAGCTGCTGGTGACTGTTACTGCACAAATGGAAAAAAAATGTGGCTATTTGGATCAATTACCTGAAGAGCTTATGAGTTTGAAAGGGACCTTTTCTCCTTTTATTTTCAGGCGTGCCCTGTTACATTGGTAGATGCTCATATTAATTATACCTAAATTTTTAACTGTTAAGGACAGTTTGAATTTAACCCAAGCTGCTCTTTAATGCTCACACATTTCTTTTCCATTCCTCTTTCTTTATGATGAAGAAATATCTTTTGTGAGATATTTTTAAAGAAGTAAGCTCTTAATGTCTATTCTAGTCACAGTTAGCAACTAAACTGACTCTGGGCGGCGAGCGGTGAAGTTGCGACCATAACCATGACAGTGCCGAACTAAGAAGGTGCTCTCTGCCTAAATGTTGCTGTGCATTCTTGTGCTCTCCAGATGGGCCCATTTCCTGAGTACAGAAGTAACTTTTCTAGCTAAGGTCTTAGTCACTCAGGGCTAGATGCCAATGAGCGACCTCCCTGGTAACCACCGGTTGTTAGGGTAAAGTGTGTATTCAAAGACTGGTTGCTGAGCGGTTGCTCTCTGTAGTTAGGTTAAACTGGTCAAAAAGACAGAATCACCAAAAACCTGGTGATTCCTTTTTTTGTCAGATTGCTGTGATTCACCCACAATTTGTACTGAAGACACCAACTTGTCAGCAAACGCTTGCTGGGTAACTAACAAGCGGCAATGAACCCTGAAAAGGTGACGAGACATTTCACCTTCAAAGTATAACTTGTGCCTTGCTGCTGAAAAAGGTGCATCCTTTACTTTGAAGGTAAATGGTCTCAGTTTCTAGTTCTAGCTTGGCACTCTTGCTTTTACATTCAATTTTCAGGAGCACTTGGTTAGTAGTTTGTGAGTGTTTGCAGACAGGTTGGTGTCTTCCACACAAACTGTGGGCAATTTGTTAGCAACTAAAGAAATAGAAAGGAGGTTTTTGGTGTATCGCTATATATCACTTTGCAACCAATTTCACCTAACGACAGCAGGCAACCAATCTCTAGCGACCACTGGTTGCAAGGTGGTCGCCAACCAGTCTCTAGGTTAACCCCCCCCCCCCCCCCTTTCAGAAATTCCAGGTTTTAAGTGAAGCTGTGTGTGTGTGTTTATTGAGTGGTCCGCCTTATTTCTGCCTTCTGCCTTTGACATACCTGACTTTTCTTTGATCTCTTCCTCTTTGCTTGATTTTTACCAATTAACATTTCCCACTCTATCTTTCCTCCTTCTCCTCCCCTCCCTCTTTCCTCCCCTCTGGGCTTTATCGCCTCCTCCCTGTCCTCTGTGCTCTGATCCAGAACCACACTGTCATACTAACAACTCCTTGGGGACTCTAAATCTGCTAGTCTCCGTGATGTAAGTTCCTCTTCCTCCTCCTACTTTGCCTCTACGACGTTTGGCGGTGGGTTCACCAACCACAGGAACCTCACGCCCCGCAGACCTCAGCCCCCACCTTCCCCCTCTTCATTAATGCATGCTTCACAGGATAGCACAGTGGCAGTGTGTGAAGCCATCGGAGTGGTGTCAAAAGTTGTGCGACGGCCATGCATCTGTTTCTCCCAGTTAACGACTGCATGCTCATATTATTTGGTGGATCATCAGTTTTTTGTAAAGGGCCATGCCGGTGTTTTTGCATGCTGCAGAACATTACTCATGATTCCCATCCACTATTTTAACCAACACCATACCATACGTTCTTGGATTATCAAATTTTAATAAAAATCTCTACCTGTACTGTATAAAACAAACACGCTTAAGTGACTTGCATAAGATTAGAGATGACATTTATTAAACAGCACAAGTCAGTGAGGTTCACTGCATCTGATGGCAGCAACTATGTTAGTAACTCTGATCATAAATGAGATTTCAGACATAGACTACAGCCCTAAACTTTTCTAGACACCATTCGGTTGAGGTGCATGCGAGAAAATGCATTTCTGAAGCATTTAAATTGGATAAATTGGATTGGATTAGTTGGGAGTTTTGATTACACCTCATATCTGTGTCATATCTAACTGTTCCCATGTCTGAAAAGCACAGCTAATAGTCCTGGAGTAATTTTCATGTGTGTGCATCACTCTGTCCAGGCAGCACCTTCACTCAAACCACACAGACTCTCATCTGAAGCTCACTGTTTGATGTTTGTGTGAAGATTTGATGCACAACGTTTGCCTCCCAATAGCAAAGAAATCCTTCCAGGAAAACTTACTGGATCAACCGAGGTGTCAAAATGAGTGCTTACAGGTCTATTCATTACCTTTTGAGTAATATAAAACAAGAAGCAAAACGTCTTTGCAGACATAAAAATGAGATTAAATTTATTACACAGTTTCTGCTCTCTGTGCTGGATTTTACTGCAGTATGTATCTAAAGAAAAATTCAAGCTTCAGCGATTTGCTCGTCACACTTAAATATAAAAGCTAAATAGTTTTGTGGTAACATAAGATATATACTATTTGCCACTGATTGGGGGAAAAAAAGTCATGCAAAAACACTGGTATGGTCCTTAAATTCACGTAACTCAAAGAGTCTTCAGCTTACGTCTTGATCACTGGTGGATTTTAATATTTCTGCCAAAGCATTTGTCAGTGAACATGACATAAAAGACGACTCTTGGACATTTCACACATTCACAGGTCGATTGTTGTCTGTTTGGGCGTCATAAGGCCTCACTGGATTATTCTAACACTGTGTTTCTACCAGGTCCTCCTTTTTACGTGCACCACTAGATGGACTGTGATGTTTTCTTGTAATATTGTACTGTTTATCTCACATATTTGTCCACACAGCGCTTTCTTACGTCTTCTACTATTTCCTCTCAGACTAACAAAGATTAACCGATGAAGACAGGCTGCTAACACTCACCATTTCCTGTGCACTGTCTTGGTTTTGTGTCCTACTGGTAGAAATTAACTAAATATTCTGGTACACTGTGCATGCTTAAAGGAAAAAATCCACTGCTAGATACACTTCCCTGCAGTTTATATTCTCACCATGTCATACTGGTCATTTCAGATGTCGTGTTGGAATGAAGTGTTAGCAGGTCGTAACTTCTGTTATTTCTCAAGTGTTTTTAAAAGAACAGTGTCCATCATTAAGCCTGGCTTATAGTCACTGCATTGGTTGTGTCACCCACTGCTTATTTTTCCACTTGCGGGTACATCAGACTGACTACAGTCTCCTGTCACCACTCATATAGGAACAGAAGAGGTGAAAAATACCTTCAGAAGTTTCCAAATCAACATTCTCAAAAAGACAAACTAGATGATCACAGAATTCTTTCCATGGTGAAAAATCTCCTTTACAACATCCAACAAAGTCAAGAACCCTCTCAGAGATGTCAGCGAACAAGATGCCTTCATGGATATTAATACAGAGCATTTACAGCAGGCCTGGCACAAAGGGAGGAAACACAGCCTTTGGTTAAATTTACAGGGGTGTTAAAAATCTTTCTACATTTTTCAATAGAAATAACAAATAATCATAATAGTCCCAATAGTTGATATCATCATTGACAAATGTATATGAACCTTTGTGGCCTCCCAAATTGCTCTGGAAAACACTTTTTACGTCATTAAAGTGCTGGTTAAGGTTACGAATAAGGTTGTGGTTAGGGTTAGGGCTGGAATACATTGCTGGAACGTGTATTACCGCGGGACCGTCATTCCACTGGATTTCGTCCATAACCCGGTGCGTCCCATAAGAACGTGTAAGGTCACCTTTCGCGTTCCCCTGGAACGCCTCGGGGCATGACAAAACGTCGGTATGATACGCCTCGGGAGTAAGAACGGGTTGAAATGACAGACTATAAAATGTTTATTTAATCTTTTTATCTGGACACTTTTTAATCAAATTTTAGAACTTGTGTGAAAATCTGATGATATTTTAGGTCATACTGTATTTATATTTTAAATTTAGGCTAATTTATGAACATATATTTGATTTAAAACTGATTTTTATTTTTTCTTGCACTAGAGGGTTTTATGTGGATCTTTTTATTAAGGCCAAAAACTTTGAAGCTGTCATTCATGTAAAGGTGTTCACATTTGTGTTTTTAATATCCACTTGTGTACACTGACTTCCTGTATATATCACTGGTGCCTGTGGCATCGTTTGATCTGATGCTTTGGCATCACATGGGAAATCTTGCACAAGCTGTATCGTCTGTATTCCCATCTGTATTCATGAACGAATGATTTATTGATGGTCTGGCGCAGACGCCTCCTGTCAAACTCCGACCTGTTTTTCAGCAGGACTTCCTGCAGGTTGTGTAGCACATCTGTCTACGCTCCATCCATTTTTCCTCCTGCTCATCCTCTCACGCCACCGCAGCCTGACTGTTGTGTATTTTTAGCCAAACTAGATTGTTGCTTTTCGGTCTTCTTGTCCTCCATCCTTCAAGTGAAATCTATGGAGATGAGCTATTTATAGATCATAGGCCAGTGGTGTTCACTCGATCACGCTCTGACTTCACTCGAAGGGGGAAAACAAACTCATTCATAGTTTTAGTTTTTTTGTGGCCTTCTTTTCCTCACTTTCTGTTTTCATCCAGGGGACAGATGCATAAATCCTTTGCGCTTAAAAGGTTTAAATATTTAAACGTTACAATCAATGCAAGATGGACTGTGTGTATTTATGGACTTCTATCACCTGATGCCTGCAGTGATCTCTGATAGCAGATTTGTGACACGCAAGTGATGATTCATCTGCAGTTTAGGACTTCTTTAAACACTGAGACGACTTCAGCGTGGGTTCTGTGAGGGTTAGAAATTCAGAATTAAATCTAACAAAGTTCTAATTTATGGTGTAATTATGCCACAGTCACACTCGGGGAAAACAGTGGTCAGAGAACGCAGCACCACCAACATGATGTCAACTCTGTGGAATGTATTGTACGATCGTGTTCCCTTTAAAATGGTTGCTTTGAAGATGGGGACCAGGTATTCAACCACTTGCAGCCAGTTGCCATTTTCAAAGCAACTTTGGTATGTCAAGATGAAAGAAGATCATACTTTCTTTTTTAAAAACTGTTGAAAATCGCAAATCTTTTGCCATCTGCTGGAAAATTCAGCAATTTAACGGTCTGCTTTTATTATAGGAATAAAACCAGAACACAACCAGTTGGCAACCAGCTGAGTCAAGTCCTCATGAAACACGTCACAGATAGGTTGTGTTATTAACGCAGACAGAATTAGATTGACTGCAATATGTTAGCAAACTGTCTGCATTTATAATTTAGATAGCAATTATTTGCAAACCTTCACCGTCTGTGAGCAACTACAGTCAGTCCAAGTAGGATTATTTGGACAAATGTATTATTTGGAGACAGCTTGCCTCCTACCAGGCAACCTGTGTGCAATCACCTTGTGATTGAAAGTGGTCACCTATAAGCATAGTCAACCTCTGGGCAACCAGTTGGTATTGTTTTTTTGTTTTTTCCCCAGTCACATGGAGGTTGCCGTCTTATTTTTACTCTAGTGTGCCTGAGACATTTCTTTGAACCACGGATTTGGCCTTTTCAGTATATGTTTTCTGAATTATTAAGCATATCAGTTTTAAGCCTGTATTCTCTCTAATGGCCAGCAGGGGGTGGCTTCTCCAATTGCAAAAAGTAGTTACATTGAATAGGAGTCTATGGGAAAATGGACCTTCAGTTCCTGTATTCTAAGACCCCAGTAAACATTTCTCTGATAAGTTTATAGTTGCTAGTTTTAAGTTTTACTGAATATATTATAATGTTTAGTTTGGAAAGTAAAGCCCTCATTAGACTGGGCTTTAAGGTGGCCTTACTTTCTCATTAACAAGTCTCTACCATACTGTGTTTGTCAGTTTCTCAGTCGGCTTTTAAAATGCCAGCAGAGGCAAACGTTATATTGCTTAATTGAGGAGAATTCTTCAATTATATATGTTGTAACAATGATTTCGTATTTGTGTTTTGCCAGTGTACCAGCCAAATATCACAAATCACTGAACGCAAGCGTTTTTAAAATGTGTCAAATGAAGCGATGTTAGGTGCTTGCACTGCTCACTCAACCAGTGACAGCGGTAGCAGGTGTGGGTCATTAGCTGCTGTGTCCCCTGAGTAACTGAGTGCTATTAAGTGGCAGAGGGAAGGTTAAAACAGCTGTCCAAATTGACTCTGGTGTGCTTCCGTAGCTAAATGTCAGCGTCTGCAGTAACTATGTAATCTTTTCTCTTTTTTTTTTTTCTTGCTTTGTTTGCCTGTTTGACTAGTTTGCACATTCCTGTTGGGTGAGAAGGTTAAACTTCTGTCATTTATTTACAGTCATTTAAAGGTTAACCTGCTGTTTTTGCTCCAGCTTCAAAGAAACAAAATTAGTTTTAAGTTAAATCAGCACCTTTCAGATGAAGCAGGCAGAACAGACTAGACTTAAAACTGCTTTAGGAGCAGTATGTGAGGGGCTGAAGTTCTTATATCCAACTTTTTATTGTGTGTCAGGTCCTAAATTTTGTACCAATGTTAAATTTTAGATTGGGTTGCTTATGGCATAATATGCTGGCATTAATTTAAAGTCACACTGCAACAAGAATAAAGTAAGAAACAATCAGGTGAAAACATAAAAGTTCCTCATGAAATGGCTTTCATTAAAAATTCTTTCATTACATTACTTTTTATTTTGTTTTATGTGCACATCACTTCTACATCAGCACCTTTGCTCGCTTTCTTTCACTTGCTCCCCTTCATCTCTCTGTATGAATCTCCTCACTTCCTGTTTTCCTCGGTGACAAATGGCTGCAGGCGCCCCGTTGCTCTCGCCTCTCTCTGACAGCTCCTTGTCGTTGGCAGGACCTGCCTCGCTCTCCGGTGGCTCCACCTCTGGATTCCTGCTTCCTGAGACCGGCGCGTCCAGCGAACCGCCGACCTCCTTCACGCTGGGCCGCACGCTCCCCCTCCAACTCCCCAAAGTGGAGCGAGGCCTCGAAGAGGAGGTTCACTTTCCCACCACCGGGACACCGGAATACCATCCTGGAAGGCGAGGAGCCGCCGTGAAGCAGTCCTCTACCTCCTCCTCCACCTCTGCCTAAACAGACCCAGTACCTCAGAAACCCCCCTCCCCAAACATATGGACTCCCTCTAGAGGAGCCTGAGGGGGAGGTTGGGATCTACCCAGTAGCACCAGCTGACCGTCGAGGAACCAGAACCTCTTTTTTTTTTTTTTCTGTAAAGAGGAACCTGGAATGTACTGTATTTAAAGACAACCCATACAGAAAAATACGTTTCCATAAGAGGTGCCTGTATACTTGAGTTAACCATCACCCACGTACATGTGTCTGTGTCTGTGTGTGTGTGTGTGTATCTGAACCTTTTTTTTTTTTCAGGTAAAAACTCCTCCTGTGTTTACATTTTTATTTTTCTTCATCGCTGTCTCATAAATATTCATGCAAACCTTTTTTTTAAACATCCTTTTTTATTTCTTTTTGTTGTGCCAGCCTTTAACGTTTCACTTTACTTTTCCGTTTACTTTCAAGGAGAAGAAAGACAACAAAAACAAGGAAACAAACAAAAAAACCCAAAAAAAACAACTTCTGCTTCACCGGGTCTGAAGCGGAGACACATGATGTCATTTCTGATGCTCGTGTCCATCTTTGTTTTTACGTTGAGATGAATGTTTGGCTCTGTAGACATGTAGAAGATGGGTGACAACAAACTAAATAACTTTATGCATATTTGAAAGGCAGTTGTACAAATATGGGTCAAATATTTGCATGCCTTTTGAATACTAGCACTTTAGTGCATGTACATAAAGAGCTCTAGTCATTTGTGATTGCTCAGCTCAGCTGTTTGGGGGAGGGGGGGGTGTTGTCACATGATTTGCATTGATGATGAAAATCAGATGTTTTTAAGTAAAATTATTGTACCTATCAGGCTGGCTTTGTACAGTTGTTACTATTGGATTTGAAAAACTTTTTCTTTTGACAAGAAAAAGGAATTGTGTAAAACATGAATGTTGTCCAAAAAAAGTCTTAACGAGCTATAGTCTTATGTAAATAGTAAATGGTATTAAACATGAATGTGTATTTCCAAGACCGCCTTCTTTTCTTGTATCTCTCCATGACAGAGGTCAGCTGCAGCTCATGGAGGATTGTGAGCTCTTTTGTTAGATGTAAATTTGCATTCTTGGCAGACACGCCATCCTGGACCGTGTGCGTGTGGATTACAGTGCAGACCACAGGATTACAGTGGGTCAGGGTGGGACGCACACAAGAGAGATTGCGAATAAGAAGATTGTGTCGTCTTGCATCA
Source organism: Hemichromis elongatus (assembly GCA_015108515.1). Taxonomy (NCBI): domain Eukaryota; kingdom Metazoa; phylum Chordata; class Actinopteri; order Cichliformes; family Cichlidae; genus Hemichromis; species Hemichromis elongatus. The sequence goes on along the minus strand of VUQR01018860.1, from coordinate 4,557 downwards.
CGTTGTGCCGTCTTACTCTTGTTTCGCAGGTTGCTGTGTAAGTCAAAGACCATTACTACTACCCCCGACTAGTTTATTTAAAGGTCTGCAGGGTAAAATCTGCTGTTTTACCTACCCTGGCAGAGTCACTGACTGTAAAGAGATTATTTTTTGGCCATTTTTCTCTTATTTTGATAGAACAGTAAAGGTAGAGCTCACTGGAGTCCACTAGGGACTCAAGCTGCTACATAGCATATCCGACTCAAGTGGTGACCTTAAGAACTTTTAAAAGAATAAATACAAAAACAACACCACCAGAGTTCCAGTTGGTTGCATGAGTACTTAAGACGGGGGGGCGGCACTGGAGTGTCAGCAAAGGCTACTAGTATTTAGCACTAGTTTACAGAGATGTATTCCTACACCATTATAACTTACCTGCTTCAGGTAAGTATCTGGACAACCAAATGGAAACTGAATATCAACATAAACCAGATCCAACTAAAAAATAAAGAATAAAGACAAATAATTTATATTTACATACATTTCTAAAAAAGAAAGAAAGAAAAGAAAGAGCAGCACGTGATTACTAGAAATACCCTGAATAACTCCTCTAACCTGTGGATTCAGTTTTGCCACAGGGGCTCTTAAGTGATTGATTGAGCTCCTTTCTCCTTCTATGAAAGCAAACAGGAAACCAGGATAATATCTATATTACCATACCATTTATTTGATAAAGCACATTTAAAAACAGCATGAGAGCTGACCAAAGTGCTGTACAGAGGTAGCACATAAAGTTAATAAAAGGATAAGACAAGAGATAAAACAGAAACATAGCAGATAGAACAATCAGAAGAAGTCAATGAAACAAGTACAAGAATAAAATAAAATAAAACCCTAGATATAATAGCTAGGCACTAAAAGCAAGGGAGTAAAAGTAGGTCTTTAAACGAGACTAGACCACGATGGAGGAGGAGAGTCTGATATCCAGTAGAAGTTCATTCCAGAGTTTAGGAGCACAGAATGAAAAAGCTCGTTCACCACGGGTTTTACAGCGTAGGGAATGGGAATGTGAAGTAGATGGAGGTCACCCAAACGGAGAGTCCTGCCTGGCACATATCAACACATGCTGATGATGCAAAGCAGAATTTATGTTGTGAACAGTTCTGATTAAGATTTTCTTTTCAACTATGTTTGTTGTACCAAAATGTTGGTAAATGTAAGGGGAACCCTGGTTTCTCCTTACATTTATGTACTTCACATCCAAATATGCTGACCTCTGGGTGCCAAACACCATGTACAAATGACACATTTTTTCTGGGGCATGCATTTACAGTTTAACCAAGAGGAAACAAAGAGCAAAGGACCTAAAATGAACATGAGAAGAAAGACAATGTTTGTGTTAATTGAACCGAATACTCAGTTTTCATTTCAGACCAGCTCAGCGCTTCTTTTATCTCGACATCTTACTCTGGGGTTTAATCTAGTCAAATTTTTTGGTTATTATATTAAAAATTCATGTTGGGTATCTGAAAATAATTGCTTACTAACCAAAACATTAGAGGGAAAACTCTAATATTAAAATATTAAAATATTAATATTAATATTAATAAATATTAATATTTAATATTAAAATAACCTAAAATGTTCAACTATTGATGGCACAAAAAAAAAAAGTATTTTGTTTTTTTCAGTGACAGAAATGAGCTTCCATACATTACAGACACAGATATCCACAATGTATCTTCTCAAATGTCACCCTAGCTTATTTCTAAAATGTTGTTAATTAGCCTGGTAGTTTGTTTTTTTCGTGTGCCATCATCTTGTGAAAAGTGATCAGGAAACAGGTTTCCTGTCAGTGATAAAACATCTCTGCATGATGTCATAGGGATCCTAATGTGGTCTACTGAGGCCACATTAGGCCTCAGTAGACAGCTCTGGCTTTGAACCCAGAAGCCCCACCCATCATGCTATTCAAGCCTTTTACCTGTTCACGAAGGGGAGCCAATCAGTAATAAGACCCTTTAAGTGGTGTTAAAGGGAGAGGACTTAAAACAGCTACTTTCAAACATTGGGGGAAATCAGGGGCTGCACTAAGGCCATTTATTGCTATAAACACAGATTTATTAAAATTGAGAATCATGCAAAGCTACCCTAGAGTCTAACGATAAAAATATGGAGCTGGAAATGTTGTTGTTTAAATTCCAAACAACAAACAAAGTTCAAGAATTCAACCTCTAAACTGAATTTTATTTTATTTTTTTTTAAGTGGAAAACACTGGGCCTTTATTGGCATCGAGGGAGAGCGTTTGATGGTGGCAGAGGGGGGAAAGAGGGAGTGATAAAGAGGCAGAAGCAGAGAGCTGAAGGCCTCCGTCTCCTTTCACTGAGTTATAAGAATGAATAATTAATGCATACCGGCTGCACGCTGGGAGCTGCTGATGGCACTGAGTGGGTCAGCGGCGGGAAGCGGAAGATGCTCTTCTTTTACTTCCATCCACCCGAGAGGAACCCACCACTGCTGAATAATTTACACCAGACCTGAAGTCCCCACTGAAACATGCAGACACGCTGCTAAACACCGGCCACTGCTTTAATGTCTGCCAGCCACGGCAAGAAGGGTGTGACCTCTGCAAAATACAAGTAACACCCAAATACTGAAGCAGACACAACATATGATGAATTTTCGTATCACTTGAAGGTCAATGTGACATTTTCAGGAGGGAACGTCTAGTCTGGAGAGTAATTTTACTAAATATTGAAGTCATGACAAGCTGAAGTTTTTAGCTTTTTACTGCTGAAACAACCTGCTCGAGCTCAATGTTTATTTTTTTTTACATTTTTATGATTTCAGTTAGTTATTTTGCAATTTCATGATTTTCATTTAAAATATTTGTTTAGAGTAAGCTCAGATTTTTATAATCCTTATGTAGATCAAGGCTGATAATTTGAGATGAGAGAGCAGCATTTCTCTGAAGTAGGCAGGACTATTTCCAGCATTATTCACATTACTTACTGCCCGAATGAGATGAAGGGTACAAGATGCCCCCTTTTGTATTTTTTTTTCTGCCCTAGTATAATGTCTATGAGCAGAACAAGCATAACACTGACCAATATACAGGTGAGAAATGTGAAATACACTAAGAGGGTTTCTTTCCTACTGTCGTGCATTTCTTTGTTTAGGGCCATATTGCATTTCACCTAGGTGATGTACCTACAATGTCTGAAAAACACCTTAAAATATTCCCTTTTAATACAGACTCATTAAATTAAACACCTAGACTCAAACCAAACAGAATATTTATATATTTATTTTTATATTTATTTATTTTTTGGGGAGCAATATTTAATGGCAGATCAACACATGCAGTATCTGATTTTAAGTGCTTTTTAGTATGTAGGAGAGCAGTAATTAAGTGTGTGGTGACTGACACAAAGTGCCTTGTATCTAAAGATTAAAATAACCTTTCTGCGTGTCTTTGTGTGTGATTTAACGTGTGGGTATTGTGTGTATATACAGAATAGTCTATTTATTTGTAAATAGTAGAAGTGATAAAAATTCAGGCTTTTATTTATTCCATATTAACTGTTCAGGACTTTAGATACTGGGCTTGAGTTTATAATTAACATTAACTAGTTATGGCAGGATCACAAAACTGTCTTGCTATGATGTTGTGCAAACATGCAAAACAATGTCATGTGATCATGGTGCAAGCTGCATGTTTTCTCCCTCGTCTGCTGCACCGACACCAGGCTGTAATGGCAAGCATGGGGCTCTTAGCAACCTAATAGCTGATCAGTGTAGATTTTGGTTCAATAGAAGTGTTTTTTATAGATTTTTTTATTGTGAGTTTTGTTTCTTTGTTCCTGGATCAGGTTGTGGTTGGCATAAATCAACCCTCCTGACATGTACTTCCTGTGCCTGCTAGGATTGTCTCTGGTTAATTAGACTTTTATTTTCCCACAGTCCAAAAACATGATTGTTCATTTAATAAGCAGATCTAAGTTGGTGTAAATTTGAGGGCGCAGGGTTGTTTGTCTCTCTATGTTATCTCTGTGATTGACTAACACAGAAAGTATGGTGGCCTGTGAAGGGTTTGTCCTGCCCTACTCTTTAAGTTATGTTAGGCCCCATCTTATCTTAATGACCTTTTGGTACCAAAAGTAGAATGGGAGGGAGAGCCTTCAGTTTTCAGGCCCCTCTTCTATGGAACCAGCTTCCAGTTTGGATTCGGGAGACAGACACTATCTCTACTTTTAAGATTAGGCTTAAAACTTTCCTTTTTGCCAAATCATATAGTTAGGGCTGGACCAGGTGACCCTGAATCCTCCCTTAGTAATTCTGCAATAGACGTAGGCTGCCGGGGGATTCCCATGATGCATTGAGTTTTCCTTTCCAGTCACCTTTCTCACTCACTGTGTTAATAGACCTCTCTGCATTGAATTGTACCTGTTATTAATCTCTGCCTCTCTTCCACAGCATGTCTTTATCCCATTCTTTTCTTCTCTCACCCCAACCGGTCGCAGCAGATGGCCGCCCCTCCCTGAGCCTGGTTCAGGGAGGGGCGGCCATCTGCTGCG
>VUQR01018858.1:0-19744 GCA_015108515.1 Hemichromis elongatus | reverse complement strand
TTGATGGATGCAGAATTGCACAGTGCACAGTTCCACTGGACTGGAGTTGATTGTATTTGTTGCTGCTGATATAGTTTTATTTTTGAGTGCCCAGCTCATATATACTTTTAAAAAGGAGAGTGTAAATGTTATTGGACATTCTTGTGTAATTGCCACTGAATAATTTATGTTATACTTTGTTATTGCTACAAAAGAATATTTATTTTATTATTATTTTACATTTACAACTTGTTTTTTTCTGGGGTCCTCGTGGCACCGCATCGAGGAGCAGTAGGCTGTGGATCTCTTAAGATCTCACTGTTGGGTTTGTAAGGTCATGCTACTCCTACATTTCTGTCTTGTTCAAAGATAAGATATAAAACAAAGTTCAAAGCTAATCGACCTGTGTGTTCTCCTTTTTTAAAAAATAAGAATCGATAAAAGAATCGAATCGTTAAAGAGAATCGAAAATGGAATCGGAATCGTGAAATTCTTATCAATACCCATCCCTAGATATAATGATCTCCACACTGATCTGGGACTGTTTGTTTTTCTATCTGCCACCTGCTGGTCATCAATGAATCCGTCACAAACCACACACAGACCTGTGTGTGGTCCTTCCACGATGGTCTGGTTGAAGAGCGGCGTGATGGAGCCGACGTTCCACAGCTCAGGTACCTCTCTGCCTGGACAAAACACAACGTGGCATTCAGACAGACACCTTCATCAGCAGCATCATCATCATCAGCCCCATCTTTCATACCACGGATATCAAACTCATTTTACAGGGTGGACCGCATACAGCCCACACCGATCCAACGTGGGCCAAACAGTTAAACTCCAACCAACGAAAAGTTTAATTACATATTGAGAGAAAGGGGGAAAAAAAGGGACAATTTCTACAGGATGTCTCAGTTTTCTACATGATAAAGAAATCCTGCTGTAGTAAGTGAAAGAAATGTGTCAGCATGATTTAAACTGTCAAAAATATGGGAGGGTAATATCAGTAGGAGAAGCTGCAAAGCGTATGAAAACCTAAAAATATATGCCCTCCTACTTATTTTACAAAGTGGTCCAGTGGGTCGGATTGGAGTCTTTGCAGGCCAGTTCTGGCCCTCAGGCCTTATGTTTGACACCACAGTTTTTTTACATTATATGAAAGATTTTTTCAGGAATACTAAAGGAGCATTTAGAAGCTTCAGTCATGTATTTTATCTCTTTAATCACTTTCTGTGGAAGATAACTAAAACCTTCACCACCAGGAGGCGCTGTTTTACCAGATGGCATTATTAAATGTTTCAGGACTCTTTTTAGCCCCTTCCCAGGATGCTTTGCTGTGTAAAAATGATAAAAATAATGTTTTTTTAATGACTTTCCTGGTTAAATAAAATGTACTTAATATCTCTTTAACGCCACACGTGGAGGTAAAGTCACAGTGATTGTTTGTTCACATTCTGCCTTATCTGATCTTAAAGATTTTTGGCTTTTGAAAAAAAGCTTTCCCATGAAATAAACCAGGGCAGGAAAAAACAAACATCTAATACACACAAAGGAAGCCACCTGTTGGCTCTAATCCTAACACTAAACTACTGAAATAAACCTAGCGCACTGCTTACTGCATGTTCTCAATAATAAAGACTCAGCTTTTATAAACTGCTTTCAGTTTATAGTTTCACACGGATATAATAAATCTCGTGAGTAGTGTACTTATGGATGTTAGAGGAGGACCGGCTGTAAGCGTGAGACTTTTAAACATAGGAGCGGTAATAAAAGGTTTCTACTTTCATACCTCTGTAGGGATTTAAAATAAACTTGCGGTGTCATTTCTCCAGAACTCAGACCTTTACACACAACAGAGGAAGCCTACACATACCCATCTTACCAGCCATCACGCAGATGTAGATACAGTCCGAGTTATTCCTCTGGCTCACTGAGACACAAGCAGAAAACCCGGCGTTAGCCAAAGACACAAACACATCATACAGTGTTTCATTTAAATAGGCGTCACCACCTGAGAGTATCGAGGAGGATTTAAAGAGCTCGTGCAGGTAACTTGTAGAGTTTCCCATCACATCCAGCAGTATGGCTGTAAAGTCTGATGGGAAACAAAAACAGGTTTAAATGCAGTAAAACGCACGAAGCATAAAATGTTCAGGACGTTCGAATCCTCCTGCCTGTTAAGTCGTTGGTCTCGTTTGTGACGCAGTAGCAGAATCGCCTCCTGAACATGCTGCTTTCTATACTTCTCACGCTGGAAACTGAGAAACACACAGAAACCATTCAGAGAGCACAAAGCGTGTGAGATGTGTCAGGGCGACACGGCCTCCAAACATCTGCCGTTTGCTCGGCTCGAAGCAGACCTGCTTCTTTCCAGCTTCTTAGTCTCAGCCTCTGCTAGCAGAGCTTTGCATAATTAACAGTTTAAAATAATCCTCATTATTCTGATGCAATTCATGCTCCGTCTTCAACACTCTATTTTAGCTCCTCCCCTTTGGCTTCTGGGGCTTTTGCCTAGCTCACATGACCATATTAGGCACATCTCCTCTTGATGACATCATACAGATCCCACAGCAGGAAAAAACTGTATGAAACTGAGTGTTTGGAGCAGTCTGAAGCCTGAGATTCAGTACATACACTGACCTCATGGCTGGGTGGATGAGCACACAGCCACCACTACAACAGGAGATATATGACAGATAATAAGGAAAATAATAGAATAAGTCCATCTTAACAACTTTTGGCAAATAAGATTATTTCTGTAATATGTCGGGGCACATGCTCCATGCTTTATTTTGCAGTTTTAAATAAAATACTGGTTTGTTTTACCAGTCCACCAAATGTCATGACTGACCCTAAAGGTGACAATCCGTCATGATTAAAGAGAAAGTCTAATCTTAAAAGCACAGATGGTTAACGTGCAGTCCGTTGTTGTGTAAATTACTACACATTTACACCACCAGATGGCAGTATAGACAAACGCAGCCTTCACACACGTTACTCTTTCCTGTCTGCAGCTTCGGAGGAAGCAGCCGTATGTAAGGAGAGAACATTTACTGTTGTAGACCAACAGGGTGAGCTTGTGCAGAGCCAGGGAGCTGTAGGAGGTGACGCTGAGCAGAGAGAAGAGCTGCCGGGAGCCTGCAACACAAAACACGGGCGAACGCGTGAGCTCACACAGCCTTGGATGCATACAGGACGAGTCCGCGTTCACTAGTGAAAATCTCAAAAGCACAGGCGTCTATCAATAATCAGTGACAATGAGAGGACAGGGTCGATGGTGCGACCTCGTCAATGAGCCTGAAAATCTAAATCAGAGTTAAAATGTTAAAATTAGGCTCAAGAGAAGCTGCTCTTTGAGCGCACTGCTCCTTTAGATGTTAAGTCCTCTCTGCAGTTAAAAGAACAACAAAAGTGTGACTCTGTGGTTCAGACATGAAAGACGAACAGCTCGGATGGACAACCTACCCAATTGGCTCGAATTTATTAAAGTATTGACGAGCGGCGTGAGGTCGATGGCAGCGGGGTCGATGTGCTCTGCCGGGATTTCTGGGAAATAAAAGCAGGGAGTGAAGTCAGCGGGAGCTCGTTCTGGGTGTAATCTCCATTATGGAGACAGCAGCATCAGCAGAATGAGCCGGTGTAATTACTGGATGTACTGAAAGGGAAAAAAGTGACAGTTACTCAGAGGAACTGGTCCCCCGGGGGCGGGGCGGTTATTTAAACAACACAAGGTCAGTGGAACAGTCAGTCTTATCGGCGTTTCACTGAACACATTTCAGATGCAACCCAGAGCAGATTCACAGATGTTAGCCGAGGGTTTGTGTGTGAAGTGTTGATGGTGATGACGGTATTTACCGTTAGACAAACTGCTCCTCTGCGATGTTAGCAACGTCTTTGACTTTCAGAGCTTAGCCTCAATAAAGTCTGATTTGGTTAGCTTTGGACTGAATCCTGATAAATGGCACATTTTTATGCAAATTGACTTTTAGTTACAAAATTTTTTTTCACATTTTTCTTAACATCACTACTTTCCATCCATCGCTGCTTTTCCGGGTTCTTGTTGTGGGAGCAGCATCCTCAGCAGCGGCCCGGACCCCCTCCAGCGAATCGGGGCGAACGCTGAGGCGTTCCCAAGCTAGCTGAAAGATATAATCTTCAACCATATGCCAGGAACACATCACCCAGGAGGTTTCCAGGAGTCAGATTCCCAAACCAGATCAACTGGTTGAGCTTCACCGTTTGGAGGAAGCTCTTCTCAGCTGCATCCTTTCATCACCACCCAGAGCTCTTGGTCGTAGGTGAGCGTAGATCAACCAGTAAATCAAACCCCCCCCCCCACCGCACTTAGGGCACCAACTCATCCCCAGAGTGGGCGCTTCACCCTTTCCCAGCTGTGAACGTTTGTATTCATTGACTTTCTACCCATCCATTCTCTTCCACTTAACCTTATCAAGACCGCGGGGGGACAGTAGAGCCCATCCCAGCTACCAGAGGATGGGGGGGGGGGTTATCCTGTGTTGTTGCAGGGCTTACACACAGACACACGCAGACATGCAAACTCCCGGACCTTCTAGGTGTGAGGTGACACTGTTAACCTCATTAAATTAATAATAATCTAATTACCTTCTGGTTAAAAGAAATGATAAAAAAAGAAATTTGACCTGTTCAGTGACTCAGTCTGTGCGTCGATGCAAAGCCAGAATGTTTTTCATTATTTAGAAACGTATAAAAAAAACAAAAAAACAATAAACTTAATTTCCTGAATCTGGTGGGCCAGTCGTGATCCTTAAAAAGACATTAATATAAAACTACACTGAAGCCGGTTGTGTGTGTGCCTCCACATCGGCTGTGTTTGGGGTTTTAATTTTTGCTCGGTGGGCTCATTTCTTCTGACACGGCGCTGCAGTCAAAGTACTTTTGAGTTTTTTTTAAGTTTCTTTGTTCAAGCTGGAAAACAACACGCTGAAACGTATTTGGCAGCCACAGTGTGTGAACAAGCAGAATGAGGACGAAGAGGAAAAATACCCGTGGAGTCAGCAACGTCTCTCCTGTGCCTGTCCTCCTGCTGTCTGCAGATCAATGCTGGAGGAAAGAACACAGCGGTTATTGCTAGTATTAATAATTAAACCAAACAATAGAGGCTTCGTGGCTTCGGCCTACCTTGGCTCACGAGCAGGAATATTAAAATTGCAGAAACACAGATTATAAAAGAGAAGCGTGGATGCTGTGTGAACCTCCGGGAGCCTGCCATGACTGCTGCAAACACAGAAACACACAAACGTTCACTCTCAACATAAAAATAAAGCTAGTAGTGGGCTAAAGGGGAAAGCCACCAAACCCCGTTTGCATCTCATGTAAGGTGCAAAAATCAGCTCCTAACTGAGAGACGTGTTGCTCCGTAGAAGTCTCAGCACAACGCTGAGGACTCCCTGGTCCTCTGGTATTTTACAGAAAAGGAGAGACCTCTTTTGAATGCTGTTTGAACCGTTACTGTGAAAGGAAAAGAAATGACTTTACTCCATCCTCAAAGCTCACGCAGGCCTGAACATTTTAATGGTATTTATTTTTTCTTGTAAGCCGGCGAGCCAGAGGAGTCCTCATCAGATTTATGCTGATAAATGAGCTGAATCCACTCCAAGACACAACCCAAAGAGTGGAGCATATTTATGATGTAAGATGTGGAAATCCTGTTTGTTTTTTCTGCAGACTTACCAAACTGCACAACCTATAAATTACTTACAGTATAATTATTTATTTGTTTACAGTAACAGCCCGACTTCTTGTTGACACCCTTATTCTAGCGTACCTACCTTTAAGTACTTGTAAGTAAATAAAATTACATCTTAGTTTCAAATCAAATGCATTGAAATTCTATTTGATTAGAGGGGAGTTATGCCCTTAGTGGCAGGCCACTCACATAAATGAACTACAGCGATCACCAGAATGAGGCCATCAACATCTGTGTGTAGTTCTGAAAAGCTGATGACTGAAGTCCGTGCAGGAAGCAGAGGATAAAGAGAGTCACAGAAAGTTAAAGATCTGGAAACATGTGAACAACAGCTTCGGCCAATTACAACACGCAGATCTTCAAACACGTCACCTGTCTCCGTCCTCTGCTGGTAAACTCTGCGCCTCCATCGACCACCTTTGACTCGAGTTTGGGTAAAAAAATAAATAAATAAAACTCTTCCTGGTCCTGCACAGTGACGTCATGATGACGCTATAATCCCCCCAGTGAAACCAGTGCTCCCAGCAGGGCATGGGCATAGATCCTCAGAGCTTTTACCTTAAGTTTTCTGCTAACTTGTGTTTTGTGCTTTCAAAGATGTTCCTCAGTCTATTCGCCGCATTTCTGTATTTTTATCATTTACAACCTGCGACTCGTCAATTAAGAGCAAGATTATTAAAGTCACACACATGCACAATCACAGATTTCACAAAACGAAGTCAAAGCAGTTAACCGTCTTTGTTTCCATAAAAAGAGAGAAATATGTTGTTTTTACAGAAGCACTATTAAAAGTCCCAAAGCATCCAAACTTTCAAAACTATCCTTCGATAGTTTGACCTGCCACATTATTAATATTATTATCATTATAGGCTCCCAGCTAAAATAAAACCAGTGAACACGTCTCACCTGCAGCCCTGCGGAGCCTCCACCCAGCGGTCACACACCGGCGGTCTGATAGCGATTAAACGACGCCTGTTTTCTCCCCTCTGAACATCAGCGGGCTCACAGCTCAGCGAGCTCTGGCTGCAGGCCGGGTACTGATCCCAAACCCACTCCTGCAGCCGCGCTGCAAGAAATATCCCACTATAGATGCGGCACTACACTGCCCCCAAAAGGCGGAGACAGGAACTGCAGGACGAGAGTTTGACTTCATGCTGTTTGATGATGATGAGAACAGAAAACTGTACTTCATCAGATCATTTGGACCATGTCTACATTCCTAAATACAGCCAAGTGATTGGCTGATTATATATTTGTGTAAAGGAGCAGCTGGACGAGTGTTTGTGTAAAGTGGCAGGTCAGTGTATATTTAGTCAGTCAGGTGAGGCCAGGTTGCAGAGTGTGGCCTCACCTTACCTGCCTTTTGTTTTTATTTAGCACAAGCTAACTGAAGCGCTTTTAGTTATTTGGTCCAAGTTCCTTCAGACCACTGCAAATAAGCTGCTGGAACTCCAAATGTGTGAATCACACTAACATACAGCCATCCCACTGAAACCATCCTTTCAGTTCACACATCTAAATCCGTTTTATAAGACCTGAGATGTTTCTTCAAAGTCACAACAGATGAAATTCATCAGAATTGGTGCTTAACCCGAGTACGCTGAGTCTGGGGATATTTTTAGAAGGACATTTCTTACAGTGTAGGTAAGTGGCCATAATAAGCCGCTGGAGTGACATACGAGCCGTGGGGAAGATCAGTGAATGTGGGGAGTGAATGTGAGTCTTTAATGCCGGGGGATCGGCGGGCACTTTGGCCATCCTGGCGTTCACATAAGGCGCACAGCGGTAACTGGCAGTCAAGGCTGCTCAGGGCCTGGGAACAGCCGCCCCCGGGGAAAAGAAACAGACTTTAAGCACATAATTCTAACAAGACAGAAATGCCATTAGCTAATGAGTAAAAACCAAGCAGCACATGTGTCCACTGGATCTGTGTTCTGGGGTGGAAACGTTATAAAATAGGAATCCTGAAAATGAGTAAAGACCATCCTCACAGAGTAACAGCAGCTGCAGCTGGAGCCTCGGCTCGGAGCTAAACAATAAAGTTCCAGCCTGAGGCAACACATGAGAGTGAAAACAAAAACATTACAGAGACATGTGCAAACCAACACTGAACAAATACATACAACACAACAACTACGAGTAAAGTAAAAGCCAAAAAACGCCACAAACTGATGCTAAACAAGAGATGGAAATGACTGCACACAGAAAAATGACAGCTAATAATGGGAACGCAAAGACTCACAACATGATGCACACGATCTACAAAAGACTGCAAACCGAACACAAGACGTTCACAAAACCACGTGAAGAGACAGAAATGCAACACAACTACGAAGAAAGAAGCAAAAGTACTGCGATACAACAAAGAGACGGGACACATAACAACCAAAAAGGTACACAAAATCACTACAGAGAGACACCAAACAACTACAAAGGGCTGTGAGCATCCACAACTGAGCTCAGAGACACACACACACAAAGCCAATACAAAAAGGCACACGTTAACTAAGACCACATGCACAGCAGCTACATTACCTCAAATATTACACAGTGGACACACAAACACAGCAAATGCACACAAATCTGTTCCAAAGACACACAGCGTGTCTGTAAAGGGCTGCAGCCGTCTGACACCAAGGACACCAAAAACGAGTCCACAGGTGTAGAAAACGATGCAGCCTGACGATCTCAGCAGCAGGAATCCATCTCTGGTTTAACGCTCGCGGATAACAATCACACAGTCGGCTTTCAGTTCAATGCTTTATTAATAACTGGTGCAATTGAAAAGACAAAAAAAAAATTAAAAAATCAAGTAAGAATACATTTGCATATTATATCATCAAAACAAAATATCCAAAGTGGTCTAATACAGAATAGAAATGGTAACTTTATTCTTTTTTTTATTTCCAAACTGGTATGAGAAAAATGATGCACAGCTCTGAAGGCCACTAGTGTAAAGTTGTCCAAACTTCCCTTAAATGAAACTTAAGAACAACAGAACTGTTTCTGACCCAGAAAAGCTGCCGTCATCCACCAACACAGAGCTGTCAGTAATCTCCCAGACGTATGTTTGCCTTTTGTTTTTACTGCGGTACGGCTGCATTTAGACGTCGCTCCTCTCAGATTTTCTTCTTTTATCGTTCCTGTGGGAGAAATACAGGAACTGTACTGTAAACATGTGGCACTTTTTCAAATAGATTCTTTTTGTTTAGAGATTGTTTATGAACTCATTATTCATCCTCAGCTAACATTCACGCGTGGGAAATGCATATGTCGTATAGAAGTGAACGTGCGAGTGCGTTTACCCTGTATTCTGCATAATGGACACCAGGGGGCGACTCCTGTGTTTGCAGAAAGACTTCTAGTCTTATAAAAACGCCTGATGACTTTATAGCTTTGGGTTCTAGTGTCAGGTCATACAGAATAAAATATTTGGGGTTATTTTGTAAATCACGTTCAGTGAGAAGCTCATTGGCTGAGGACTCAATTACAAGATGTCAGCCAATGAGTGTGCGGCTTCATCCGTCACACTGGCTTAACTAACCAGCGGGTATTGTCACCATCCATGTTTAAATGTCACACTGTGAGGGATGGCTCTTACTAATCTCTTTAAAACCAAAAGATGATTTTTTTTTTTTTAATTTTGCATTTACAAGATATTCATTTTGTTTACACAGCTGCTAACTTTTGGTTTAAAGATTAACAAATTGTGTCACGTGTGTTTCAAATTTTATGCTTCACCACAGTCACAAAAACAAATTGTTCAGTTTGTGTGAAAAAAACAAATGTGAGTCTTGATCTTGGAAGCTAAGCAGGTTCGGTTTGGAAACCTTGGAGAACGTCAGGTTTGCAGTTTTCCTCTACTGTCGCCACATGCTTACTCAAAGGGGTATGTAATTCTAGTGTCTTTGCCTTTATCACTGTTGTGATTTGCCACTACATAAATAAAACTTAATCAGTTTATCTTTTACGAGCTGCAAGGCGTTCTTCTTTGTCAGAGCAATGAGTAAAGTTTCATCTGCAAGTTTTTTTGGAGCTTAAAAGTTCTTTTATAGCCACTAAATTTTACTCAGTTTGCTCAACAGACAGTTCATCTTCTCATTAGCTAAATATTCTAAGTAGAAAGACTGCAGGTGAAACTTTACAGTGTCCAACACTCTGCTTTGACAGTTATCGCGTCACCTTACAGGTACTCATGTGATTTTACATTCAAGAAGATTATGTAGAGACAGTTTGAGAGTCACACCAAAACCCTACAAATTGTGAGGTTTCACCAAACAGCAAAAAATGAATTGAATGAGTTGAATATTTCAGTGTGTGGACAGCATCTCTTCTTCCATTGTTGGTGCTTTTTCCCTGCAGCTACACCCCCAACTGGAGTTGTAAACGCAATATCAGCCACCGCTTCGAGGGGTGGTTTTTGAAGAGAGACAACTCAGTACCCACCAGCTACTGCGCTGCTTTTCTCTCAGTCTTGGCTCCATGGATGGTGGCTGCTGAGCGATAACCACATGTAAATGCAGTCCTCCGCACAGTTATTACCGACAGCTCTGTGCTGCGTTTTGACAGCCATAGCGAGAAAAGCACGACCAAATTAAAAGAACTGCATTGAAAGAAACATCTGTACTGTAAAAGGCCAAGGCACAAATAATTTGTAGCAATCAAAATGTCCATAAAATTACAGGTTATGCAGAATGTGCCGATCAGTGCATTGCTTGGTATGCAGTTACAGTGAATACAACCCTAACAGAATAATCACAGCGAGTACTATTGCCCTCTTAACTACACAGATGCCATAAAGTGCTCCTTTTCATTCAGAATCGATGCACATGCAGACGGGTTCACACACGGAGAGCTGAAAAAAAAAAAAGTGACGCACAGTGAAAGTGCACAGACGTGTTTTAAGGGCAGAAATGTGGAGAAAATGCTCGTTTTAGGTGCACACGTGTTTCAGTTTATGGCTTTGACTGTAGGGGAGAGATTCAGATTCGAGCCAACGAGAAACACTCACGTGATCGAGTATTCGCTGATATGTTGAGCAAGTTAAAGTTTTGTTTCCAGTTTCTCAAAGACTTGGCTGCTACAACAAGAACAAAGTTGAGCCGTTTTTTTTTCTCAGTGTTTATGTGAAATTAGTTAAATATTGTAATCCTGACACACAACACTGATACCGAGAGTGTTTCCACACACAAGACAAAACCTACATTTGTGGGGGGGATTTTAAGCCTCTTTGGCTGTTAGCACTAACTCAGAGAGTGTACTGTTTAAAACAGTGTGTTTCATACAGGACTGACTGTTCCTCAATATCACCAGATGAATAGCAGCTGCAAAGCAAAGAGTGCAGACACATTGGGAACGGAGTTATATGTCATAAAAAATACTCTCAAACTGAAATAATCCTCGCCTTCATCCTCAAAGTAACAAATATCAAATTGCTAAAACAATAAAGTGGATCTATTCTGCTCATATGCTATTCTTGGGCTCTTCTAGAGTAGCTTTGCACAATTTAGAGTTCAAAATAATCCCCCTTTATCTTCTATTAGTGAGCTCTCTTTGCTCCTCCTCCTTTAAGCCAACTTTCCATTGATGTGTTGCTCCTCCCTAAAAAATGATAATAAGAGCAGGTGGGTGGGGCTTACTGTGCACTAGCTGGCCATATTAAGGATATCTGGTCTCCATGACATCACACAAACCCAAGCAGAGAAAAAAAAGCAGCATTAATTTACAGGGATTCACCATCCATACACTGGCAGAAGGCAGAACGGATCCACTTTAAGATATTTATCATGGGAACCATCACATTAGTTCACCCAGTATGTGTGTTGGTCAGAGTTTGTGTTTCAGAGGTTACGAAGACAAATGCAATGTCAAGATAAAGAATAAATGAGGCTGAAGTCTGTGCTGTGCACTGATGCCTGAAAAGGTGATTTTTGAAAGTCAAAAACAGCTCTGAGCTGTCACACGGTATCCCCCCCCTTATGGTCAAAGAATGAGCACACCGTTTAAGCTTTAAGGATTAAACAGCCAATCATGATCACCCGGGGTCAGCAACTTCATTTCATCCCATCAGGGGAGTCAGGAAAATAAAAAGACAAATTGATGACAGAGCCATGAGCACACAAGAGAACACCAGGTTAGTAAACGTTCAACTCCTCCAGTGACCTCATCAGCTCATTTAAACCTCTTCTACAAGCCAGAGAAGCAAAGGGCTGATTCACAGGGCAAAGTAATGGAACGAGTCACCCAACAAAACCCGTTCAAAGTGGCTCTTGTGTCTGCTTACAGTATAAAGTAAACGGCTACACATGAAGTAAAATCAGCCTGGTGCCAAGTGTGGAAATTGGTTCTTAAAGTCAACTTCACGGGAGTGACTCGTAGTTTTGGTTCTGCAGGTTTTACTGGAGTTCCTCACGCCTCGAATCTCCTGAATAACCATTATTAAGCAGTTTCGTATTAGAGGCAGCTGTTTCAACAAGAGAACATCTGTTAAAGTGAATGTTCATCAGCCATCTGGTGAAGTGACCAACACTTCCACCATAAATCTAAAGAATTTAACTTTAATCGGTGACCAGTGGATGTTCCGATTCCACTCCTTGTCTTGTTTGCCCAGGACAAACTGGAGCGGGACCACTTCCTGCTTGAGGTGAAGAGGTTTCTCCCGAAGACGTGACTGGAGAATGTTTTGCAGAAGAATCATACATGGCCACTTACAGGACAAAGCTTCACTACAAAACAGCGACAAAGTATCACGTTCAGACATCGTTTCAAACTCGCAAGACGTCTTTAACTCGTGTAACGTGGATTTATTTTACCTGCTGTGAAAAGTGATGCTAGCTAGTTGGTTTGGGGTACTGAAGATGGCTTTGGTCAGCTCACACTCGTCCTGAACAAGTCATTGAGTCACATATTTTATTTAAATAAAAAAAGTTAGTTCTGATTTGGTTTTTCTGGAAATTTGGCGAACCTTGTTTCAGAAGCTATTAAAATCATCTCACGTATAGAAGATTTATTGGTAAATCTCCTATACGAAATAAATGTATTGTAGACAAAAGGACTTGTTAAACTGGACCGTCTGTACTACTGACACCATCCTTGATAGAAACACCGGCTTTGTGAATTCCTGAGAAGAACTTCAGGTTTTTCGTGTGTAATCTGACATCTTTCCATTTTTACTGTTAAATGCTTTTGCTAGCATCACTTTTTCACAGCATACTTCAGCGTCTTGGAAGACAATTTATTTTTCTGTTTTGACAAGTTTTTATAAAATAACAAAAGTTCATCTAACAGTAATTTGCCATGAAACCATAAATGTACCAGTGGTGTCGTTACGTATCTCTAGTGAGACATTCTGAAACTGATGCATGTCTGTAAATTTAGAAAGGAAGCCATTTGTAGTTTGTAGTTTCAGATGGAAGCAGTGTAGCTAGCTCACAGAATCATTTCTGTAAATTAAACTTACTGTGCAAGGCAACAAAAGCACAGGCTTGGAGCGAGACCCATCAAACCTCAACAGAACAAGACGACTGAACTTTAGCTATAACAAAGAAAGCAGAGGTGAACCGTAACAAACTTCCTGCGCAGCTGAAACCATGCTGAATCTGTAAATGAGCCAAAAAGCAACTACAGAAACTACAAAACGGCATTTTACAAAAGCAGGACCGCACTCTGAGCTGGTTTTAAGAAAAGACGAAGCACTACAGAAGGAAACGGAGCCGACATTCATAAATCCCGTGTGCTGTGTTCGGTGGAGATGAAGTGACGCTGAAACACTAAATAAAGAATGACAGCGTGGAGTCATTCTGAATGACGCTTCTTGCTTCAGAGGCACAATGAATGAACGTCTGCAGGGATATTATCATCATTTTTACATTTGTATGTAGTGACATCTGATGCCTGTGTTCATATAATATATAGTTCAATGACTTTAATTTAAGGATTAGAGGATAACAGCAACTCTAACAATACGCTAAATAGATAAGAATAATCATAAGGGTTTGGTTCACCTGGCTAATTTCACAGATGGTAGCTGGATCCACACCAGGCTTCTTTTAACCTGCTGAGAAGTTTTATTATAACCAAACCAACAGTTGGTCCTCTACGCGAGGCTGGCTTCAAACAGATGCACATCATTTCAGAAGATTTTTCTAAGATTTTAAGTTTTCGGGGGCAGCTGCTGTGAAGGCTTGCACGTTATAACCTCCGATAGGAGTGACCTCCGATAAATGGAGTCACTGAACTGGATCTGAGGACTCTCTTTGTGCTGTTGGAGTCTTCAGGGGGGATTTTAATGGGAATTATCTAAAAACGTTACAGCTTACTGTCAAGTTAAGTCATCCAAGAGGTTTGGGCTTTAAGCTTGGCGAGTTAAACTGAGATTTTATTATTCTGGTGATTAGCACTAATTAACAGAGATACATGCCTCTGAAATGCACCTTTACAGTGTAAGAGCCAGATTTACTAACCACAGCACCAACTGGGGTTTGGTGCTGGTACTGTCAGTATTTACAAAGAGACCAGTGGATACCAACATGTCTGCAAACACTCACCAAACCCTTAATCGTCAAACCTTTTGGTGTGGCAGTAGGTCCATCTGTGTGACCGATTTCACCAAGCAACAGTCAGCAAGTAGTGGTTTCCAGACGGTTGTCAACAGGTCTCTAGACCCGTGTGAGTGAGGCCTATCCAGGTTTGTTAGCCTTAGGTGACAACATCCACCTCTCATTCAAATATGGTCACTACTGCCTCCACAAAACCAACATGGCGGAGGCCAAAAAGCTAAGCTTCAAAATGTAGAGTCCAGAACCAGTGGGTGTCCGTTTGGTTTCATCCCATTAAACTGAGACATTAGAACAAACAAACTCTAACTACTCCAACTTCGCTGTAGTGATTCACACAAAAGCAGTATTTAAACATCATCCTAAAGGTGTTTATTTTTAACTGTGCTCAACCACAGCTAACACAGACGTGATCTGGCTGATCATCACAGACACTAAACCAAAGCATTATCCATTTAACCACCGAGCTCAGGAAGGTACTGATAAGTGCGTCAGTCATGATTTGTGCACTCTGAGCGGGTCAGAAACAGTCAAAGTAAACAAAGCAACGAACTGTGGAGTTGAAGCCTGGTGTGGAAGTCTCCTCTGTCAATCAACTCTGAAGGTGCCTGAACATGCTATAACTGTGTAATAATAATAATTCATGTGTGTACATATTGTGAGATATTACATTCAATATCAGTGTCGTCCTAAGTCTAAGGTAATAAATGCAGTTTAGGCTTATACGTGGTGGTCTGTAAAGCTTTTTATTTGCAGTAGGTGGTCAGGTCTGGCTTTGTGGTGTTCATTTAAAAAATACCTGTGGATCAGTAACAGGAAGCTCCGCCTTCACGTACCTTTATAATCTCATATGAGGTTTGCTGTGTTCATAACCAGACATTCGAGTTGCTCACAGCACACTACTGAACTATACAGCAGTTTGAAAGTTGCAATAATTCAAACTAAAATTTAAGTTATTAATTGGAGGGGAGAAAAGCTAGATTCAGTTTGCTAATTTTAGGCCGTGTCCTTGTTGTTCTCTGAGCTACAGCATATGGGTGCAACCATAGAGTTTCATTATTTAGCTACCATACTGGATATATTGGAGCTTTGCAGTAGAAATTGCACCTAAAACTCAGTGAAAGTTATTGTGTTTCTTTATGTCATACTAAAGAAACAAAACACAGATACAGAACTTTACAGGCTGTTTTGATTCCCAGAGCATTAAATAACATCATGGTGTCAAAACCGTGTACGTGTCTTTCAGTAGCGATGTTTGATAGAGTACTGTTATGTCCAACTCACTGTTTTTCACATCAAATGATTTGTATTGTGAAGCAACACATCTGAACCCAGACCGGAGCTTTTTGTAGCTGTAGCCAAGCTGTTTGTGCCTAAACGTACCTTCAGGGTCTGACGGGGGTTACCTTAGTGAACTGCAGTTGCTGGCTAATGAATCTGTAATCTGGCACCACCTCTGTTTGGTTGTATAGGTCTTTAAGCTGGGGTGGTTTTCTCTTGGTGACCAATTCTGCCAAATAAAAGGCACAGATGTGGCGTCTGACAAAACAGCGTTATCCAACACCTGGGAACAAGACTGCCTCGAATTTGTTGTGGTTTAATTCGACGTAACATGGCTAATACTTCATTATTGCTTTAAAAAAAAAAGATTTAAAATACGAGTGAAATTTTTAAAAAGTAATGTGAGGACTGTCCCAGTAACCACACTTCATCACGAGTATCCTAATGCACACTTATTTGACGAAGTTCCGGTATTGTTGAATCTTAGATTCAACAATAGTACGACATCACCCCTGCAAACCTTATATAGCTCAACTGATTTATGGGAAAGTACACCAACCGTGATCCGAGGGGCTGATAGAGGTAACACAATTTCTTTTCGTTTTTGAAAAGTTTTTTACTGAGTAGAATCTAGAAACTATGAAGCATAGAGCTTCTGTTTGTGGCATCAGTCAAAACAGCAGTGAGACCGTCCTTCACTGTTCTGTTGCACTATTGTATGAACTGCATATCAACCACTGCAGCTGACAGCCCATCGTATACGAGTTACTGCATTACTGTGAGAGCATAATGATATCAGAGCTAAAATGACAGACACATGCAGTGTGGCTATAGTTCACTTCCCTTGCCGTTAAACACTGTCAAAAGTTAATGTTAGTTATACACGCTCAGTTTGAAGTGTTACTCAACTTAATGGTGTCTAAACTCAATCATGTAATATAATATATGTTCTGTTCTGTTAACATTTGCTAAAAAATATAAAAACACTGAATTTATGCAGTAATATTGAAAAAAAGGCTGTTATTGTTTGTGAAAAGCTGACCACAGAAACTTATTAGATTTATTTACAAATGTTACTTTGGAGAAATGTGCATCAAGAACAGACCACGAGTGTGAGTACTGGGACAGACATATTGTGGCTCCCTTAATGTAGGAATATTTTTAAACTTTTTAGTGCTGGAAATCTAAGCCACTATTTTTGCATTGATGATACGTTCTGAATAAGAATCAAGCAGAAGCAGAACTTCACAGGTGGTTTATATCCCTGAATTCATGTGCCAACAAAGCAGCAGAGATTTAGTGTTTCAAACTCAGTCAAATTTTCAAGTGGATAGTCAGTTCACACAAAGTGGTGACACACAATTTGAGCACAGTGGCGTGAAAACAAAACACTGAGACCAGAAAGAAATCTGGTTTCTGGACAGAATTGATCCTCAGAGACCTTACAGAGCAACGTGAGAAAAGCAGAAACGGTGAAACATGACTGCCAGCAAACTAGCCAGACTTTTATTACCAAAGTCTCTCTCTCAGCTCTCTAACACACACACACACACACACACTCTCTGCAAACGACGAGACAGGAGACTTTTGGTTCCAGGATCGGCTTCTAATCGTCAACTCCTACAGTGGTGCATTATCATGCAAACCATGCAAAAAACAATGAAAATGTATTCATATAAAAAATAAGTGTTACAAAATGGCATAGCAAGTATACGCAACCATTCGTTCTCTTTTTCCTTTTCCTGATATCCTGAACTTTGCAGTGACTACACTAAAAATCGCATGCGTTACATGCAGTGCGGTTGGCTTTGCAGCAATAAAGCTTTTGGGTGTATATAGTATGTATATTAATGGTTTTTTTATGTCAGCTAAATTTTTGCGAAGAGTGCGCTGTACAGAGTTTTACTTTACAAACGGTGTGGTTTCTCTTTTCTCTTTTTTTTTTTTTTTCCTGGGCAGTCTCAGTGCCATGGCTCTCTGACTGGACCACGGACGGCATGGTGAGATCTGCGGTGGCGTCTGAAGGTCGATCATCTCGGATAAGACCCAGCTTTCCTCCCCAGACGTTCAGTCCACAGCAGTGGCTGTGACCCAGTGGCTTGGGTTTAGAGGCTTGGGTTGAATTTAATATCTTAACTCAGAGTGGTGGATATCTGTGTGGAATTTGTTTCCTCTCAGGGTGGCATGGTCCACACAGCGTCGCCAAATCCCTCCCCAGTGGAGGAGAGAGGCAGGGGCCCCCCGCTTGGTGTGAAAGGGTCCGTGTCTGTGTCCGTCTCCCCCTCCGCCAAGTAGCTCGGCCTGGGTCTCGTCCAGCCAGGGTCCCCGGGCGCCAAACCGGCCCCCATTGAGAAGTTCTCCCCTACCCCCTCCCGCTCTGCAGAGATGCTGAATCCACTGGGCGAGCGCTCCAGCTCCTCGTGGTTAACCGATAGCATGGAGAGCGGTGAATCACCGCCTTGCCCCCCCGTGGTCCTACCCAGTCCCACTGACAAGTCCTGCAGGGAGCTGATGGGCAACACCGTGGGACGCTCGGTGTAGGTGGGGATGGTTGCTGAAGGTGGCGGTTGGGGTTGATGAACCGAAGGGGCAATGCCTACTCCTCCTGCCAACCTCACCCCTTCTCTGCCTCCTCTTCCACGGCCATAATAGGGGTTCGCCTTGCTGACAGGCACCTGGTACGACATGTGTGGGAACGCCTCGGCGTAGTTGAGGAAAACCCGTCTGATCTCACCGTTTGTCGTAGGATTGCAGGTCTCCAGGGTCATGCGGGCAGAGCCGGCAGAGTCCACCTGCAGGTGCTCCGTGTGCTGGATGTGCATGTCCACCAGGAAGTCCAACTTCTTTTCCATGTCCTCCACCTGAGAGAGAGAGATACAGTAGAACCATGACAGGTGTGTTTTCTTACTAATAACCTTGGCCAAAATGTATGATGTAAAGAAGTTTTAGTAACTCCTTCAGCACTTTAGTGAGGTTTGATAAAAACATATGCAGACTCAAGGGTTTTCAGGTTAGCAGATATGAGAGATATCAAACGTCATGTAGATTCTTTTACTTATAGCTTGGTGTTTTCACAGTTCAATCTTGGTAATCTTCCTAAAGAAAAACATTAATTATAAACCCTGCACCACCTTAATAAGATTAATAATAATAATGATGATAATCCTGATGCTCCTTCAGCCAGGCAGAGTGTGGGGAGATCCAGGAATGAAACTCAATACAGGAAAGACAGGCAGAACAAAATCATGAAAGTCTCTTTTTAAAACACTGGTCCAGTTTATCTTATTGTGGCGTTAAACAGCGCGTGGTCGTTTCGTGGTGGCGAAGGTTATAGACTCTTTTTGTCTTGCTGTAGAAGTCCCTGCATGCCACAGGTTTGAAATCAAGTAAGAACTGCAATCGCATAACATGATTAGTAATATTTGCTGTAGTTGTGCCAAACGGGCTGAATTGAGCTGCTGTTCAAAGTAAACTCCAGCTAAAGTTTGCCAGGGTTTTATCGTCTCATCAAAATGACAGTTTTTTTCCCCAGCATTACATTAAACCCTAAATTGTCACCAGAGGTCTCATCATATGTTTGTGAAGGTTCTCAGTCATCCAGGTCATCTTGTCTAAGGAGCTTGGAAGGAAAGCGTCTGGACTTCTTGACGAGGTGTCCTCTTTGGCTACGTTCACACTGCAGGTCTTAACGCTCAATTCCGATTTTTTGATCAAATCCGATTTTTTTCTGTATGGTTGTTCACACTACAAATAAAATTTGAGAGCAAACGCGCTGTAGTGTGGACGTTCACGGCCCTCAAAGCAACCCGCATGCGCAAAAGAAGACTTTACACACAACGCGCTCTGTTTTAGAGATGGACTGATCCGATATTAGGTATCGGTATGGGTCCGATACTGGCGATTTGTCCTACACTTAAGCTAGAATGAAAAAAGACACAAAGCTGGAGTTATTCTGTGTCTTCACGCTGTACAGCTGTCACTTCTTCCCTCATTCTCTCCCCTCCCTCTCCTGTTTCTAACTCAATCATGAAACTAATAAATGATCAGCTAATCACCTTTTCTGTTGCTAGTCAGTCTCTCTCGTTTGTTAATCGCCCAGGGCTAGAAAGACGAAACCAGCAGATAAACAACGACCCTAAAAGTTTAGCTTGAATAGAATTGTCTCCCCGTGTGCAAATCAAGTCCAAAACCTCAGTTTCTG
>VUQR01018851.1:0-10105 GCA_015108515.1 Hemichromis elongatus | reverse complement strand
GTCCTGACACACAGAAGGCCTCCACAGCAGCAACAGTGTCCTAGATCTGCGATGGCAGCTCCTCACTCAGCACACATGGAATTGTTCCTCAACAAAAAAACCAGTCTGCACACAACATGCAGAACATTAGATGTCCACATTCCTTAAATGTCCTTGGTTCTTTTTAAATATTAAAATAAATACACTGGCATTACTGTGCATCACTCGCAGTTACAGCTACAGCACAGCTATTGCACGTGAACCGCGCATAACCACTTAGCTGGCCGCGGCTGAACTAGCAGGCCCAAGAAAGGAAAAAAACACTAACACTCACAATAAACAAAACCTGTCACAACATTGCAATACCATGAAAACACCTTTAAACATCCTTAACAACATTTACCACTATTCTGACTGGTTAGATATTTATTTATATATTTTTTCTGTGCATTGAACTACGATAGCGGTGCTACGTGAGCTAGGCTAACTCACCAGAATAGTTCGAAAAAAGTTCGACGAAACACTCCGACTCCTCCGAAGGTAGGTACCCGTCTGTGGCTCACCGCTACGACAGCTCCCTCACAAATGTAATTGGAATCTCTTTCCTCTCTTTCAACTGGGAAAAACCGTGCTTTGCCAGAGCATGGAGTTTTCCCTTGCCGTCTATATTCCTCTACACCACACCTTCACGCGCACCGAGCTGCAGGTGATGCCTTCAGGGCAAGCCCCGAAATTAAACTATCAGCCAAGAACTACGATGCATTCAAAGAACCATGTACTTCTGATTGCTGTAAGTCTTCCCAGGGTTACACTAGCTTATGTGGTTTCAGTTCTACCGCTTTTAAAATAGTTACGCAAAACGGAGCATGCCCATTCCAACCCATCATAAAGGGTTAAAATACAATTATTTGTTCATTGTTGGCAAATAAAACATCCTGAGTCATGTTTCCTGTGTAATTTGAAAATTCTTGTGACTCAGCCGCTATCCTTTGATTCTCAAAGCAGTGAAAAGCCATTCAGCTTGAACCCTTTATGGAAAAGCTTTATTCTCTCTGGGGTCACTTAAAAGAGCCAAGCATAAGCGTCCCTTCAATTGAAAATGAAGAATGGTTCCAGTAAGCTCATCCTTGAAAGCAGTAGAAAAGAATGATTTGAAGGAGTACGCGGTGAGGGAAGAGAATATAATATAATTTTATAACTTTTCGTTATCAATGTTAAAAGCATTTTAATTTGAATCAAACGGAGCGCGTGCTGAACATTCGTTTTAAATATCACGTTCCTATTCTCCGTTGTTTAAAAAAACAAAAAAAAACAGGCCGTGGTGAGAATGCATGTATGTGTTTGTGTGTTCATGTTGTCATGCATGAAATACACTGAGACAAAGCAATTTATTATTTGAACCAGACTGCAAGAGTGTAGGCTTTGAGATAATGTGTGTTTTTGTAGTTTCTCTTGCTTTCAGCCTCTTCTTCCGTCTCTTCCTCACACTCACTTTGTGTCACAAAATTGTATTAATTTATTTATTTTACTTTACTGTTTTCTTTGTACCCATTGTTGTATACGAAGCAATGAAACAGTCCGCAGTGATGAAGAGTTTTTTACACAGTGTTAACAAGAAAAGCTTTTAAAGTTTTAAAGGTAAGTCTGTATTTGTGTACTGACGTTGCTTGTGTGTCTGGCTTTTTTTCCCCTAGTACCTTTCACTCCCGCGCCAACCTTCTCTATTTAGTCTGTGCCCACATTTTCTTGTTTCTTTGTTCTTTGCCCTGTAATCCTCTATATATTTCATGTGAAAGCTAGAGAGTGACTCTTCACCAGTAGGAGTTTTTAGAAGTTAGAGTGCCTTCCATAGAGTTGTTGAGGCTGATATTCTTATATTAAAGTAATAGGATGTTTATTAGAAAACACACCGGTAAAATTTGTTAAATGTATGATGTTTCAGAAAGGATGCTCACAGCTACCTGGTGGGCTCTAGAGAGAACTAAGGAGGTCCAGGCTTTTATCACCTGAGAATTCAGCTGTATCTGATCCATGTAATGGTGCAAGTACCTAACTCAAGCTATCTGTTTTAAAAAATAACCTGCAAGCATTATTTCTCATATCGATAACAAGTATTAATAGTCATTCACATAGTAAGTTAATCATAGTCGCATTGGTTAGTTTGTAAGTAATATGACTTACAAAAGATTTATCTGCTCTCGTTTCCTCGACACAGTCACGACGTCAACCTGGTGAATTGGGAAAAAAATAAATTATTGGTGTAATGAGCAGAAATGTTGCCAACGACAAAAATAAAATGCTGATCTGCATAAACTGCAGTTCTTTAACCTCCTAGGACCTGGTGTCCACATATGTGGATATTACATTTTGGGTAGTCTAGACCAAAATACTAATACTAAAAAATATTACAAGGGCCTGATATCCACTTAAAACTTCTAAGAGCCAAACTTGTAAGTCCAACCCACACAGAATCCCATGTTAAAATTTACACTTAGAAGAAGTTTCACTTAAATATTTATTCAATGGTGACGCTATGAAAAGTCAATGTCATTTATGTAACTTCCCCATTCAAACTGTAATAAAGCCTTAAAAATATGGATGATGAAGGAAATCAGTACCTTGAGTGAAAGATGGCAACACCACAGTTAACATCACCTACCTGTCAGCTATACGCCAGTTTGAGTCTCTTAACTGGACTGCTCAACTATGTTTTTGAAGTTGGTACTTGTTTGTTCATGCTGTAATGAAATTATATGACAAATACCGTGGCTTGCTTTGAAGTAAAGTCAAAGTCTCGCAAGACAAGAGACTAAGTAACCTCCTGACAACCAAGAGAGAATGTATATTCTCTAATCCGGTGAGCGTGGCTGCTTGCAGTCACAAGGTGAAAATTTATTGCTAAAGTTCCGACAGAGGCCTAGTAAATGGTCAGCAACCTGACAGGTGACACTGGTGACAGAGGGTGCTGCACCAAGATTGTTTTGTTCATTGTTGAAAGAACCCATAAGTCTTCCATGCAACGTCCATGTCTTACAGTATAGGCCCTATTAAACCCATTTTTTTTAATTCAGCTGTCTCTTCCAGACATTTGGATCATTGCACTGAAATGTTACCGATGTTGCTAATTTTACTTCTGTGGCTGCATGCATGTATAAAGATACTCTTCTCTAAGATACATCTACAGTACAAGAAGCTAAAATCAATAACGTCTGCTGTGCAGATGTGTATGAAGGGAGACCCATCTGTCTACTTTCTTATGCCATCCTTTCAATTCACATTAGTTTCTACTCTGCTGCTGAATTCCTGATTTTATCTGTTAAATGAAAGCATAACATGTGATATTATTATTTTAAAAAATAGATGGATAAACAAAAAATTACCAAACAACCTTTTCAAGTTACTTGGCCTTTGTTTTTCTCTTTCTCTCTTGTGTAATGCTTTATCTCTCTCCCCACACTGACAGTCGGACATGGCTACAGACCCCAAAATAGAGCCGCTCTCATCCCACTCCTATTCACAGCTTGGTGTTGGGAGCCAGCAGGCTCTCAAACATTCTTATACTGTGCAAGCTCAAGGACTAAGACATGTAAATGCTTACAAATTCATCACAGTATAAGAAGGAAGGAAAGTGAGATTCAGCCTGAGGAAACATGCTTCGGCATTTACGTAGTCCTGCCATTATATCCAAAGCCTCATTTTCAGCAGTTTCTTCATTATCTTTTTCCCTTCTTGTGTCTCCATTCACTCTTTTATTGTCCTTTTCTACCTTCTCCCTTTGTCTACCCTCTCCCATTTCCCGTTTTCCCTCATCTCTGTCTTCATCTTTTCATCTATCTCTCCATCTCTTTCCCGGGGGAGTCCTGCTAATACTCTATAATTATGCCACAGATTAAGCATGCATTCTCTCTCTCTCTATGGTGAATTACAGATGAAAAAAAATGTTATCTCAGACCTTAAAATCGTACGAGCATCTTCAAATTCTGATCCATGTCCAAAAAGTTTCTTGGCAACAGTTAGTGTGCAGTAGTTAAATTTAAAAAAAAAAAAGGAAAAAAGAAGAAGAAAGAAAAATGTTGCATTGTATCAAGCTTTGGGCAAGTGTAGATAATAAACTGAAATTTGAGTTTCTAATTTGGTTAAAGGAAACGGCTAAAATGTTATCAAAACACAGCAATTTTGCAAAGGGCTTGAGTTGTTTCCTCTCCTTCCTTAAGTAGCGTATACATGTATAGTTGGAAGCCAGTATTGTTGTCATCTTTTTTATATTAAGATAATAAATGACAGTTTTTTTATTTGCATTAGTGATATGTTTGTGACATTTGCATATGTTTTACTGATTGAATTTCACGCTTCCTTAAATATCGGATGTCCAACGAGATGGATAGATATAGGTTTAGATATGGCTTTAGAAATGGATATAACTGAAGTATAATTGATGCCTCTCCCGTATTTTCAATATCTATACTTGTGTATTCCATTAGTGTGTGACCTTTAGGTACTGACCTTTAGCAACACACTGAATGTCCTGAGAGAATCCCAAAGCAGGGTAAAAATAATGCCATGTATCACCGTAGCCTCGCACACCATTGAAATTAGCCTCTTTCATCATGTCTACTGCACAAGGTCAAAGCATTGGTAAGAATTGCCATTTTGGGCCATAAAAACCCCTGCTTGCACTATGACAGCCCAATTACCCCACAAGATTTGTTGGAATATGATTGTCCACTGGTTTTCATAGCTCTAAAGACACGTCTTTTGTTTTTGCCACTGGTTAAATAATTAGTTCTAAATTCGAGGTCATTTGGTGGAGCACACAAACATTTTATATTTGTCATAACTTTACCTAAAAATAGTCTGTGACTAAACAAAACTATGGAGCACAACGTCGATCGGTCAATATTTCTGACTATTCGTCCATCTGCAATGGAAGTTTTATAGTAAAAAGAATTTGAAGATTGGTTGTCCACGGGATAAAATCATTTACACTTGCCTGTATCAGCATTCATCGGGGTGCTCAGAACACAGCTGTGAAATTGCACATTTTATTGCCTATATGAGAAGTTGTTTGAAAGTGGAAATGGAAGGCCGTTGATGGACAATGAAACACCTGTTCACTGCTACAAGGTAAGGCTCATGATTGAGTTGCATCATGCTACAATACGATAGAAATAGCATAATCTGAATTGGTAAAAGTGGACACATTAACAGCGTGCGTGCATGTGTGTGTGTGTGTTTGAGAAAATGAAAGATGGAGGGATAAAGTGAGGAAAAATAAATACTTTCAGGCAGGTGTTGAATCGTAAACATTATTTTGTAAAACTTTCATCTGAATTTAGAATCTTCTTCATATTATGCAAAAATTATAGGTTTGTTCACTTGGATTCAAAAAATATATAACAAAACAAATTCAAAAAACCTGAACAAAACTGTTAATTTATTCAGGAAAAAAGAACAGTTAACTGAAGTGCATTACTGTTACAGTATGTACTATGTATATCTCTATCCCCAGCACACCCCTTTCATTTGCAATTAAAGTGATGCACAGGGAAAGTGCAAGTTGTGGCTTCTGGTGTTGTTGTCAGGCAATTAGCAAGAGCTGCTCCCATTGCTCACTATGTCTCTGTTAAAACTTTAACTCATATCTATATTGCATAGCATAAGGCTTTGCTTTTAAATGAAAGCTGCAGCATTGCGTCCCTGCTGATCAGTGAAACGATGAAAGATTTGTAAACGAAACAAGGAACATTACTTTAGTTATAAACCTTATTTCCATGTGTTGACTTGTGAACCCTAACACCCAGGCAACTTCAGTGTCTCTCTGTTGCCATGGCTGCCAAAGTAATTACAGGATGCCTGGCTGGAGTTAGTGTTCTCTTCCTCTCCAGCTCTCATTGGATGCTTTGTGGCTCAGTCTAATTGAAATTTGTTTTTCAAAAAAAAAATAATTTTTTTCTCAGTTTACACAAACACAACTGTAGATTTTATTTTTAACACTTCTTAACATGTAACATGTCAGTCGAGTGTTGCTTCTGCTGTTTCTGCTAATGTGGCCAGATGGTGCAGGGACAAGTAATCGGAGGCAGCAGAAGATAACGGAGCAAAGTGTTTGTGTTTCATTTTCTCCAGAAATGTAGGAAGAGTCTATCTTTAAGTACTTCTGTGACTCAAAAATCAAACCTGGCGAGTTGTCATGGATAAGTGGAAGATTCTTGCTGAATTAAGAGACGTATGACACAGCTGCGTTGTGTCAATAACTGTTGGTTGCATGCTGTAGAAAAAAACCAGTAATATCCAGGTGACATTAACTAGATACACCCAGTTGTGCTGGGCATCAAGAATTATCCTGTCACTAAAGGGCTTGTTCTCAGCTAAGGCTGAGGCAACCTTTCACTGCTTGAAATGATCAGCGATAGTCAAGAACGAGGTTAAGTGGTGTGCAGATATTATTTCAGGGGTCACAAGCAGGGCAGGAGTCTTTTGCCAGCATTTTACACTCTAAGCAAATTGTCCTAAGTTTCTCCTCACAGGCCTAAAACCTGCAGCTCATTACTTTGCCTTTATGGCAAAAACAAGCTTACATTTAAAATTTTTGATCAGAATTCACCATCATTGTGAATCCCCAGCAAACAGTGTCCAGAACGTCATTAGTGAGGTAAATCTAGAATGAATCGCACGTCAGAAAGAAAGGTTTTCCCAGAAATATTTAACTCCTAAAAGTCAAACACAACTGTGGGTGTTTTTCTTTGTTTTTTGTGTGGAGAACGCTAAAGGTTAAAGGCCTCTGGTAGATGTCAGGAGGTCAGCAAAAGAATAGAAGAATTAATAAAGATGAGAAAAGAAAACCAGTGTGCAAAGTAAATCCCACTGCACTATGCTCCCTAATTATGCAACAACAGGATATGAATTACTCAATGTGCATCCTGGATAAGTCATCCACTATTTGTGTGCTTAAATTAGGCTATAAAAACTTTCCTCATTAGTTATAAATGACATCGAAAAAGAATATAGGCAACCAGTACAAACAAAAAAAGTGTGAAAAGCTATCTACATTGTTTGCTCAAGCTTACCCCTCATGTCCCCCACATATTTATCAACTGAATGAATCCCAATTAGAATGATCTAAAAATATATATATATGCTTAATATGTTATGCCTGAAAGCCAACACATGTTAAACTTTGAATGCTGCTGCTGCAAGGAACTGTGGGATGCTATATTTCCCTTTTGTAAAGGATTGTCCACTGAATCCTAAGGAGATAAGACAGAAAGCACTGGAGCAACTTTCCTTCGCAATTAGAGGATTCAACCAGCTCTTATCATGGCTGCCACTTAGATACCTCTGGGCCATTTCACTCAGTTAGGAACCTTCCCAAGCAAAAAGACCGTTCAACCGTATTCCAGCATTTAATTTGCGTCATAGCCATGCTGTTGTTCTGCAAGGTTCTAACCTATTGGTGAGTCTTCGCAAGGCCACACACGATCAATTACAGTGGCCGTGCCCACATAGGGGTTCGGATAATCTCCTGGAGCTCAGGTCTAATTTGTAGTAGTGCATTGTTAACTTGGCTTTTGCAGCCGCCTGTGTTCAGTGTAAGCACGGCTAATATAGGGATATAGCGGTTATTTATCCTCACCCTTTCCGGCCACACAACACAACTATTGTTTGATAGTAGCACACTGTGAGCACAATAGGTGTTCACGCGGCGCCTACCTGGATTTCCACATGCACAGACTCTCTACTACATAAGCTGAAGGGATTTTCAGGCTTCTGACAGGGCTGAAGAGATTAATGCAGACAGCCATAGAATGGAAAAAATATGATTTGCTGTGCTGTCTGATTTGACTTTGTGAGGGTATGTAAAATAGTGATTTTCCATCCTTTTGTTGAGAAAATACGCAAGTCAGAATCATACATCTCCGTGCTTTACAGGAAAAACTGCTCTGTCAGTCAAAAATGCAAAAGTGCTCTGTGACTCCCTTTTACAACAACATCACCATCTGGTAAACACTGCTGTTTTGGCCTTTTTTAATCTGCTTGACGTCAACATAACATCGATATAATTTCAAATAGGAATGCTGCCTCTGTTTAAAAGTGTACTATTCTTGAAATAGTAGTAGAACTTAATGACTTGTAGACTTTATCAAAAGTGAATGTGCAGAGTGAACACTTTGGTGGAAAGCCAAATTTGGCCACAATTTAGATTCTGCCTCAGAGCTAACTTTTAGTTCTGATGATTGCACCACAGTCAAGCCAGGATTTGGTTGATTTTTTCATTTGTTGCAATAATGTGAATTCTTGACTTTTTTACTGTGCCAACTCTGTGCTTTCTGCTACCGGAGTATAAATTAGGTGTGCTATTTTGAAAGCAAATGTAGATTTTTTTTTTTTGTCGCAATACTTTGCTTGCTAGAGGCTACCAGACGCAGACTGACTCGCTCATTCAACAAGGGATTGACTGAGCAAACAAGTTTTTCATATCGTGATTCTTTGTCTTGAAGGAAAACCAACCCAAAGCGAGTTACAGATACTGAGCTCATCCATCAACATCACTTAGTTTCACATTTCTGTTTTTTCTCTACAAGCCAACATTTGCAGATATGAAACACACAAACATCTTCACACTGAACCGCACGATTTGAAGCTTCTTCCACTCTTTTCATTATGCAAGGACA
Organism: Hemichromis elongatus; assembly: GCA_015108515.1. Classification (NCBI taxonomy): domain Eukaryota; kingdom Metazoa; phylum Chordata; class Actinopteri; order Cichliformes; family Cichlidae; genus Hemichromis; species Hemichromis elongatus. Next base: position 1,454 of record VUQR01018851.1, on the reverse strand, counting down.
CACATATTTAAATGTGGAGAAACTAGAGCTACATGAGGAAACAGAATCGATGTATTTACCCACATCTCTGCCCCACACACACACCTACGCACCCTGTCTTATACATACACACACACACACGCACAACACAACATCCGTCTGTTCATCTACAGCCTCCCTTCTGTGTATAGAATACAAGGGCACATGTATTCCCCTGAGGGCTTGGATCTCATGTTATCATGTTCACGGAGCTCCAGTGCTCCATGAAAGATTTCAGTTTTGTTCCAGCATGTCACAATCTGTGTTGCTGTGCGATGTGCCTTCCCTTGTAAGTACATGAAGGGTTCTGCAGTATTCTTTGTTTCTGTACTGGGTAAATGGCTGAATGAGTACAGTCCTTCACAAAAGTTTCAAGCCACTTCTCATTTCTTTATACTTTACTGTGAAAAAGGTAACCAGGGGCAGCAAATTTGTAGTAATGTACACACATGGAAATGCATGTATAAGGAAAATCTAACTAGCTTATAAGTCAATATTTGGTACCAACTTTATTCTTCAACAAGTATCCTTTTGGAATAGTTCTCCAGGCTTCTTGAAGGACATCCAAAGCTTTTCTTTGGATCTTGGATGCCTTTTGTTCTGTTCTCTGCCAAGAGGATCCTGCACTACTTTAGTAATGTAAAAAAAAATGAATGAAAAAAGAAGCTATTGCCAATCAAATAGTATTGCGTGGTGGATCAAGCTCTGGTGGCGCTGTTCTGTGTTCATGATTCCATAAGTTTTGACAAGATCCCCAACACCACTGGCTGTAATGCAGCCCCAAACCAAGACAGAGCCTCCACCATGTTTTACAGATGGTTGTAACCACCCACTCTTGTACTTGTCTCCTGACCTCGTCTGTACATATTGACAATAATTTAACCCCAAACTTTCAGAATTACATTCACACACACCACATAAGACCTTTTGCCACCGTCTTATAGCATGAATGTCCCGTCAGTCCAGTTCTTGTGTAATTTGGCACGCCTCAGCTTTTTCCCTTCTTTAACAATGGCTTCTTGATAGCCGCCCTTCAACTGAAAGCATTTATAATTAAACTATAGCAAACAGTAAAAAGCAAATTATAAAGAAATAAGTGGAGCCTATCACAGTCCTGAGAGGGAGAATATGTGTTGTCTTGCAAAAGCATTTATCCGTCCAGTACCCAAGTTTGTGTGCTTTCACTGTATGTCCAGAAATGTAAGGCAGGGCTGCCTGTTACATAAATGAGTGATATCAAATTGATTACATTGAAGGTTAAAGTGTGGTTAAAGGGAAACCAAAGATGTAGTCATTTTAACTAATGATTTTATTTTATTATGCTTTTATTTTAAAATTTTAAATTATTGTCTATTAATTGTAATTGTATTTATGATGTAATTTGGTTTTATGAAAATGTATGTTTTATTGTAAAATGTATCTATTTAGATTGTAAG
>VUQR01018850.1:0-15481 GCA_015108515.1 Hemichromis elongatus | reverse complement strand
GACAGTAGTTCACTGAGATCATTAGAAAAGTCTGTGCAGTATTTGGGAGCCCTGTAAACATTAAGGAACTCAACTTTGGACGGGGCCTTCATCTGTAAAGCCACATATTCAAACGACTAAAAATTTCCAGGAGAAAGCTGCTTACATTGAAAGGATTCATTAAATAAGACAGCAACCCCTCCTCCTCTCCTGCTCACCCTGGCCTCACTGATAAAACTGTAGTTAGGAGGGCTCGACTCAATGAGAACAGCTCCACTGTTATTTTGGTCCAACCAAGTTTCAGTTAAAAACATAAAATCCACGCTGTGCTCAGTGATTAAATCTTTCATTAAAAATGTTTTCCCAGCTAAAGATCTAACATTTAATAAAGCCAACTTAAGTGTTTTAGAGGTATTATTTGCCCCCTCATGTTTGGGAGCAGTCTGTGGCACACAAGGTATGTTTACTTTATTTAAAGGTCTTTTAGAGTGCAGCTCTCTGTGTTTTGACCAGGCCACATATCTCCTTCTGTCACCTAAAAGTACAGAAATTTTACAACCTTCTAATGAACAGGGTCCCAGCTTCTCCTGGGAAAAGTCACCACTGCCATAATCCTCGCAGCCCGGACCCTCCACAGACCGAGCATGCGGGTGGTAGGGAGGAACTAAAGGGGGCGGAGCTGGGCAATGTAACTTCAGTTGCTCTGTTGGGGGCGAACCTTTGGACATAAGAACATAAGAAGCTCAAGAAATACCAAAGACCGAGACATGAGCTCGAGAAGCAGTAGTCCCCGTGGTGATTGGATCACTTGAGGCAGTGATCCCGAAACTGAGATCCGTCCAGAAGAGTGCAGTCCTAGCAGCAGCAAAATTATTGCACAAGACCCTAAAACTCCAAGCCTCTAGTAGAGGACCCGAGATAAAAGGACAAAGACTGCCTTCAGGGCGAGTTTGGATGTTTTTTTTTGGTAATATATGTAGTGCCACTAAAAGCTCTATTTTCTGAAAGAAATGCAAAATTGAAGTAAGAAAATCTGACCCACAAAAATATTTACAAAATGTTTACATTGTGACTTGAGACACTGACACCGTAACAGTTTGCATGCAATTTAATGTAAAAGCTGGATTTAACAACTACCATAACATACAATCAACATACACCTACCTATTTCCTAGATATGAACTTTTAACCTTGACATGAAATTCCACTGGATAAAAATATAAAATGTATGCCTTTTCTATATCATTCACAGTGGCCTGTCAAACTTGCATGTTCTGATATGTCCCAAAAGATGCCATTATGGCCAACACAATACGGGGCTTTTATTTATTTCTTTCCTAGGATGAAAATCATAATAAAAACACACAGAATTTTTATAAGGTTACATAAAACCAGATGCTAAATTCAGGTCACCATTTAACTAACTGATGAGAAGCTAGACAAGATTCAGTTACATTTTTAACACAAGAAAATTTTCATTACAACAATTGACAAAAAAAAAATGCATATTTGTAATGCATTAAGAGAAAATATTAAGCTGGAAAGTGAACAACTGCATTAAAAACATACTTTGCTGATTACACAGTACACATTGGCTTCTCTTGAGTACTGGCCTGTTGATGTCGTAGGAGATTTTAGGGTAGGCATACAGAAAAACAAAGGAAAATGTAAAATAGCAGAGTTACAGAGTAACAGTACTTACTGAAATGGTTTTCAATCGCCCATCTACTTCTTCCTTGATATACTGCTATTACACATTTTCTAACTGAGCTTGCATTGGCCTGACATCAATGTCAATTAGTTGTTGTCCTGATGAACTGCATCCAAAAAGATGATTCTGCATATCAACATTTGATGGTGAACACTAACATTAACATTACATGTCATTGCAAGAAATAGGGCCTACTTCGAAACTAGTATGGTAAAGTTTGGCATGATGAAAGGGCATGTATATGTCAGACATTGATACATTCTTAGTCCTGTCTTATACTTGGATTTATTAAACATAACAAGTGGTTATAATTTTAGGGGCGGGGGGCTCGTGACCCACGGGTGGTTTTCACAGCACCCATCCATTTTTCCTGTTAACTTATCCATTAATAGTTTCATGTTACACTGTGAAAGCATCCTACCACTAGAAGCATATCATTGTGCAACTTAAATTGTGGAGGATCGACATGCTTTATATCTTGCTATTATATTATTTTGGTTTCTACAGTGCTATTTTTTTTTTTTGTTTTAAACTTTTGAAAAGAGTTTGAAAGTTACCATACCTGTGACAACTGCTCTTTTTAAGGGATGGGATGAAGTGAGATGTGATGTTATTTCAACACCTGCCTGTTACCACTATCAGAGGAGACAAGTTTAACTACACGGTCATGTTGTATCCATAGAAAAGATTGCTCTTTATACCAATTCTAAAGCTAAAGCTAGATGAAATATTTTTAACCAATCACAGACAATCACTGAATATCTGTCACCCCACATCACTTTGGTCTGGCATCTTGCTTCCTGCACATACTGGTGTGAAATTCCCTGCTGTTTTACAGATTTGTGTTTAGTGTCATTATAAAATTTATTCAACATCAGTCTTGCTTCATAGTTAACACAGCAAGTAGGTACAGGGTGACAAAGGAACTGACACACTGTTAAATCCATACATATTAAGAACACCACGAAAGTCCATTTCTCACTGGAAATAACTGAACACATTAGAATTATTCTCTTACATTGTTTTCATAAACTGGCAGTGACTTTACAACTTAATTTGAATTCACAGCTGTTGGCAGACAGAAAATGTTAAAGAATGCCAGGCACAGTAAAGGTGACAGGGAGAGAGAAGCTTGATCTTTGCAAACGTGTTCACAGAACATTCTCTTATTGGGTATGCCAAACAATTTGTAATCTACCTGGAAAAACCTGGGAAAGAACACAAAACAAGTCTAAAAATAAGTACATCTCCCACTGGGAGTAACTTGTGAGAATTAAGTGTTTCCTGCATTCAAAATAACTTCACCTTAAAACAGGATTGAACAGTATCGTTAGGTTAAACGTTTTAAATGAGCTGAGCTAACATACCACAAACAAGAAATTGGTTAAATTCAATGCACTTGTTTGATTCTATCCTTGAAGAAAATGAACAGCTCCACATTTAAATAATACCAACTTGTTTGGATCACTCCTTTGTTTTTGCCAACACAGTTCCAGATCGCTGTACATGCTATGGTAAGGAATACCAAGTAGATAACATATGAACTTAGTTCTCAGATATTGAATGGGGTTGGCTGGAAGTTCTTCAGTTCCTTTCAGGCACCTTAAACAACAATCACATCTCAATGTACTCCCTACCACCAGAAGAATGTTTCTAAGATACACAGTCTTTGTTACCCACTGCTGAGCTTCCTCCACTCGTGACCAAATTACGGAGCAGTTTGCGTCGACCAGCTTGGTAGTCCTCTTCATCAACATTGACTAACAGTTTTATAGCCTCGTGGCCTACAGCCTGTTTTAGGGAATCTGTGATAAAGACCCCTTTAAGGGCCTCTAACAAAGATCCATTGATGTAGTCCCTCCAGAAGGCATCCAAGTAGGTAAGCTCAGAAAATTTGATGTCACAGATGATGGAGCCCAAGTCTCGCGATTTTAGGATAGTGTTGGCCTGGTTGAAGCGCTCAAATTGCCGCTCCACTGCCTCTTGCTTGTTGGAGAAAACGTTGCCCTGAAGTGCAGATTCATGCTGGCAATACTCAGCACGAACTCGTAGACGAATATCTGAAAGGGTTGAACAAAATAAAAAAAAAAGGACAGTCAAAATATTCTGGAGAACTTCTTCGGCAATAATTGTCTTGTACAAGATAATGGTTAATTAAATCATTATAGTGTAAAAACAAACAAACAACCAACTGAGAACATGCTTCAAACTCACACATCACTTCTATATTATGCCCTTCCTGATATTCCAAATAAAGCAACACTCCTAAGGGCGGCAGTCATATCAACTGCAAATTACAACCTGCTTTTTACTGTTCAGTGCAATTTGTATTAAATTCAGAGCTATGAAGCTTATAAACCACATTTGTGTAGTTTATTCATATAAACCCCACTCAAATGTTTTAAATTCTGCAAGATAAATGTCAATAATAAGCAACAAGGCTACATGAAAAAAATATTTTTTTAGTTTCTTTAGTTAACACAAAAGAGGGCTTTGATTCTACTCTTTTATCTCTTTGAACTGTATGTGTGGGCATTAAAGTTGAATCTATAGATTGATTTGAAGTCTAACTGACAGAAGTTTACCTTTTAAAATTTGCCTAATAATTTGGTTAAAGCATTAATATTCATCATTTTCCTTAATGAAAGCAAAACAGAGATTGTTATTTTTTGGCTGTGCTAACCAGCTGATGGACTGTGCTGCCTCTTTTGGCCACTTAGAGTCATGCATCTATGAATCTTTATGCATCCATAAAAACTTGGGTGTGACTATCGACAGCTCTTTTAACTTTGATAAACAGGAATTGAGCATCAAACTGAGGCGACAAACCCAGGAGGTGAACTTGTCCCCTTTCAAGCTCCCAGGAGCAAAAGGAGGGAACAGCACACAGCGAGGGTAACATCACGAAATTCCACTCCTGCTGCTGCTGTGACAGAGAAACAGCGCGTGAAACCTCTAGAAAATAAGAAGCAAAACCCCCTTTCAGGCCCACATCAGGAAAATATACCCCTACACCACCTTGAACTGCTACCTTATCATGGTGGTGGTTTGTGTGTACCAGGGATCCTATGGGCTATGCTGTTAGGGGGTTTCTCATGGCAAATTGGTCCTCCAGACAAGGAGCGATTCAGAAGACCCTTAGGTGAGTATAAGACCAAGGGGACAGTTCGCCCTGTACCGGACAGCGTTAACAAGGCCCCGCCCTGGAACCAGTCCAAGGGAGGGTGGCCAAGGGAGAGCTCCTGGTGGCTGGAACTTAGCCCATGAGACCTAGTCAGGTGCAGTGTGTGCCAGACAGTGGCCAAGGGCAAAGACCCTAACTAGGCAGTGGTCCCCGTCCCCAGTCGTTTGGTACCGGGCCACGAGAGGGAAATTTATGTTTTTCCGGGTTTTTATCGTTAACTCAGTTTCCCTGGGTCTTTTCCTGTGTTGTAGTTGTGTGTTACGCATTACTATAGCGACCAGAGACCATTAAGGGGCAGAGAGGAGGGTGATGTTGATGTCTCAGCATGTCTCAGTGATGTTAGCATATTTCAGGAAGGGGCTGCTAATAAAGTTACACAATTAGAAACTGAATTCGTATTTATTATTATATTTACAAAATACCGCAGTTTTTGTCTCGGTTGTTTCATTTTATTTTGTAGTATTTATCTGCGACACCTTAAAGGCCGGTTCGTGAAAATATTGTTTGACATTAAACCAGTCCGTGGCGCAAAAAAGGTTTGGGACCACTTGTTCAGAGTATCCAGCCTTCTTAGAGTCCCTGGGTGTGGAGACTCCACTGTCATACTGGGAGACTTCAACGTTCATGTGGGCAGTGACAGTGAGACCTGGAGAGGCATAATTGGGACGACTAGCCTGCTTGATCGGAACCAAGTTGTCTTCTGTTCTGGACTTCTGTGCAAACCACAGTTTGTTCATAATGCATAGCATGTTTGAACATAAGGGTGTCCATAAGTGCACATAGTACCAGGAACATCCTAGGTGGCAAGTCGATGATCGGTTTAGTTTCATCAGATCTGCAGCCGTATGTTCTGGACAATCAGATAAAGAGAGGGGCTGAACTGTCAACTGATCACCACCTGGTGGCAAGTCAGATCAGCTGGTGGTGGAGGACACTGGACAGACCTAGCACAGCTAAACGTATAGTGAGGATGCACTGGGAATGCCTAGCAGAGGCCTTGTTCTGCGAGATCTTCAACCTTCACTTCCAGCAGAGCTTTGACAGGATTCTGAGGGAGACTGAGGACATCAAGTCTGAATGGACCATGTTCTCTGTTGCTGAGGCTGCTGCACAGAGCTGTGCTGCAATGTGGTTGGTACCTGTCATGATGGTAACCTCCGAACTAGACAGTGGACACCGGAAGTTAAGGGAGCCATTAGGCTGAAGAAGGAGTCCTATCAGGCTTAGTTAGCCTTCGGGACTTCAAAAGCAGGTGATGGGTACCAGCAGGCCAAGCGGAATGCAGCTTGGGCAGTGGCTGAAGCAAAAACTCTGGTGTGGGAGGAGTTCGGTGAAAGATTTCCTGGCTGTGTCAACGCAATTCTGGCAAACTGTAAAACATCTACGAAAATGAAAGCACCATTCTCTCCACATGGTATATAGTGCAAGTGGGGAACTGCTGACTTCAACTCGAGACATTTTCAGGCGATGGAAGGAATACTTCAAGGACTTCTTCTGTGAATGAAACAAAGTCTGGTTTTGAGAGGGACCCCACGTCCATCACTAGAGGTGAGTTCACTGAAGCAGTTAAACAACTTCTTGCTGGCAGAGCCCCTGGGGAAGGTGAAATTTGTCTTGAGTTCCTGAAACTTTTGGATGATGTAGGGCTGTCTTGGTCAACATGCCTCTACAATGTTGTGTGGAGATCTAGGGCAGTACCTCTGGATTGGTACTTTCCATCTTTAAGAAGGAAGACTCGACAGTGTTCAACTATAGGGGGATCACACTCCTTCACCTCCCCAAGAAAGTCTATTCCAGGGTGATAGAAAAGAAGTCAATCTGTTAGTCAAAGCTCAGATGCAGGAGGAATATTGCAGCTTTTGTCCCAGTTGCGGAACACTAAATGAGCTCTTTACCTTCCCAATGATATTTATGAGGATGTTTTGGGAGACTGGTAGAAGCACTCTAATTGCAAGTCAACCAGGAGGCCATAGTGCTCAGCTGGGAAAGGGTATAGTGCTCACTCTGTGTCAGGTATAAGTTGCTGCCCCCAGTGGATAAGTGCAAGTATGGAGGGGCGCATGAGACAGATGGATTTAGCTACACTGCTAAAGCCAATCTAAGAGAAAACTAGTAGCTGATGGCCAAGAATACTAGACCTAGCTCTGTATGGCAGGGTGGCCAGTGCCTGTGGGAGGGTTGTTTGACAAAAAAGGACATGTTTAGGCCCCGAAGCCTAGAAACAACAATTAAACAACAATGATTTCCTTACAGGAGAAATACATTTCCTTGCAAAAAGTGGATGATGACTAAAAACACTAAAATGAACAATCAATGTTAGCAAGTTAAGAGTGTGAGAATGCATACATAAGGTGCACCGTCGGTTTTTGAGAAAATTAAAGGTGCCTTGTGGTGCGGAAAATACGGTACACCAATGAGTTTCTTAGTAGTTTTCACCACTTTGTTTAATTTCTATCTTCCCTCTGCTGTACTGTTTCTAAACCTGAACCTGCGGAGTGAGTCAAGGCATTGTCTGGAGCTGGGGCTTCTTGATGAAGGCTGTGGTGTTGTCACAGGGAGATGTGCTGTGAACTCTCTCCACCTGAGAACTACAGATCCGTAATGGAAGATGTTGCTGGCAGGTAGTCCCCCTGAAATCATTTATCATCCCCTAGGTATTATTAGTGTTGAGAGTCAAGTTGTGTGCTGTGCACCAGGTTGTCAGCTGCTTCACCTCTTACCTGTAAGTTGACTCCTCGTTATTGGTTATAAAGTTAATGCATCTGGCTCAATCACCCTTTCCATTCACAATCCTTATTTATAAAATGTTATATAAATGCTAGAATTATGACTGATAGATTCTCCTGTTTTAAGAACAACTTAATGCTTAAGAGGTTGAAAGATTCAAATCCTCTTCAAATGCTTTGCAAGATGGTCACTATGTTGCGTTCAGGTTACTGTAAAATGAAACACAGCATCTCATAATTACCAACTAACAATACAAACCAACAGAGATTCTGCTTTAGGAACATGAACAGGTTTTATATGCTAAACATAGAGCACATGTGCTGCCACCATGAGTTAAAAAGAGAAATGACACTTTCTTAAATCTGTTTGTGATGATGGGTCATAAATACTACATTTTAAGGTGTAAAAAAAAGAAAAAAGGAAAAAAAGACTCAGGGCTGTGATTGCATATGTAAAAACACTGATAATGCAATATGTGCAGTTCATTTCTTACCGCATGTTTGCTTCTCTCTGCAGTCAGCCGAGGAATGAATTCTCTTCCGTTTGCGGTTTGGTACAGGAGGAGCTGGCTTTGTTTGTGCAGGACCCACGTGTGGTGCTGATGGGGAACAACAAATGACTGGCTGGGGACCTAGAAAACAACATCATTTTTATTACTTTTTTTTAGTCATCTGAATCGTACTGTAAAATGTGAATAGGAAGACAAACGTGTGCCCTCAGATGTCAGCACCCACCTGTTCGTCTGTAAGGTACAGTGTCTTTGTTCTGTACTCTTCCTCTTGGTAATATATAGCGCACTGATGTCTCTTCCAGGTACTTATCAACAGGGTCTGGGCACACTGAAAAGAAATTACTTCTAATATTATTTCATTTCAAAAGCTAATTATCTTCAAACTACAGGAATCAGACACACATAATGCAAAGATGACATGCAACAATCAACATTTATGTACAGAGCACAAAATGTATTAAATTGGCTTTATGTGTATCAATTTTATGTTTGCATTAAGACAATAAAAAGGTGATTGTTCTAGAATGATGGGTTTACTCCAAGCAACATTGTTATTAACAAAGTAAAAGGCTTAACAAAGGCTTTAAATTCATGTCTGTGAGCTGCTGACACTGGACGATATTTCCCAATGAATGCCTGTCTCCAAACCGCAGCGTGTCAGTGCAGAGTGTTAGGCGCACCGTTAAGCTAACACAGGGATGAGTTGTTTGGCTCATCGACATATCCGTTGTTGCAGCGCAGCATGCTATGTTGCGGATTTCCTCCAATACTTTGGCCGGACATTCGTAACATAAACGAGGCAACTTGACCCGTGTGAAGTTTAAGTTTTAGTGGCTGCTATTCTCTTTGTGAGTCTGCCTGTGTGAACCTCTTCATTCAGCCTGTTTACACACCACTCTGCATTTAACCATTAGGTATTATTAACCTCTGGCTCTCTTCAACAGTGTGTCTTTTGTTCTCTCTCTCTCTCTCTATCCTTACCTCCGATCGATTCCACCAGATGGCTGCCCCTCCCTGAGCCTGGTTCTGCTAAAGGTTACTTCCTGTTTAAGGGGAGTTTTTCCTTACCACTGTCACAAAATGCTTGCTCAAAGTAGGTCATGTAATTGTTGTGGTTAGTAATTTATAGGATGGCGTGGAGTTGGTTAGATTGAAAATTTTTAAAAAATACTACAAAACTTATAAATGTTATAAGATATGTATGTAAAGTATAGCATGCACATAGTGAAGACTTTGTGCTGAACTCACCGGCCTGCCGTTTCCTGAGTGTGACATAAGGCAAAAGGTCATGGCGGGTGATAATCCTTAGAAGCTGCAGCACATGTCTGAAGTTTGTCTCATCACAGCGACCTTGGCGCTCTAAGGCCAACAGAAAATCTCTTCCACTCCTGATGCCACCACGCTCATACTCGTCAATCACATCAACAAACAGGAATGACAGTACCCTTACATCCCGATGTGTTAGCTGGGCTCCAACTATGTCAAACATACGGTGGAGTGAGTACAGCCCATGGGAGTTATCCACTGCTTCCTCAGGCCATGGTTCAAAGCCCCCATCTCTTCTGGTCAAGCTAGAGTTGGAGGAAACAGAAACATTCCTGTTGACCAACTCCCCAGTAGTGGCTAAAACACCAGGGCAGCCTGGTCTGCCTGTCAGAGGCCTATGTTCAAGAAGCCCAGCATTTGCACTGCTCTGACTCGACTCCAGCTGATTAGGGTGAATGTGAGGTCGAATCTGCTGAGCATTGGAGTTCTGAGCAAGCTGGGGAGGTATAAGAGCATTAGGGAGTTGAGGTTGTTGTGATGTCATCTCAGGGGCCAATGGTGACAAGGGATGCAAGAACCCCTGCAACTCCTCCTTCCAATCAATGGATGAACTACAAATAGAGAGTAAGAAACAGACATAAATTTGGAAGCACTTCTGAGAAAGTTTACATTAGTGAAAATAAACATAAATAACCCAAATTGATGTCACAAATGATACAAACAAACTGGGTCCCTCACATCTTTCTTTTGAGGAAGCATTTCATAATTACAGTCAGGAGTGGAAATTAAAATTGACCAGCCACTATTTTTCTTTTCTGTGTGTGAAAAACAGCCTGCTGCTCGGTCTGTTGTTGTCAGACCACAGAGTTGTTTTTCAGAAATGGCGGTTTAAATTTTCTTGACTGAGACGGAGCGATGCTCTGACCAGCCAATCGGTGGCATGCAGTCTGACGACATTACATTTTAGTACCTGCTCGAATTGCATAAGGGTAAAAACACAGGTGCATTGCTGCCCCCGACAGGTCAGGAGTGCAAACTGAACAGAGTTTTCTGTTCAAATTTAAACCTGCCACCATGGCTTGTGAATATCTTGCATTTAAATTGTATAATGCATTTATCCTACATTTATTTCCTCTCATAATATTTAACATTACAGTTCACTCTTCATTTACAAAATATGTGCTTTGATTGTGTATTCTGCAAACATCAGCTCTTTGTGGATGTGGACAAGATAAAGTTTAACTTTTATACTTTTACAAAAAGTTAAATTATTTAGATGCTACAAGTTGTGTTTTTTGTTCTTCCCTTTGTTTATTTAGAGGCTTCAAAAATATATTTTTCATGTCACAGACTGCTTTATTTACATATAATGTTCACCGTTTCTCACCTATACGATCAGGTAATCTGTTAGGTGAGAATTTCTAAACCAAAACCAGGAAAAAGGTTTCTGAAAGAGTATACCATCCTTCCTAGGAGGCTCTGGGGTTTTTTTTTAATCTGTCCTAAACATTAATCTATTTTCCCCTGTGGATATTCTGATATATCAGGATTCCCAATGGTGCTTTCGTAAAACAGTTATGTTTCTTTTTTTCTTTTTTTTCTTTTCTCATGATGTTTGTTTCTGGTGTGACCCTGTAGTAACATACATACTAGTAAGAGACAACTTTTGTACATTACTACAATTAAATTAAGGAACTCAAATGCAGTTAAAGTGCAGACTTTCAGCTTTAATTCAGTGGGTTGAACAAAAAAGCTTGCATACAAATATGAGGAACAAAGATTTTAAAATGTTCTTTTCTATTACGTGCTTGAAAACCCTTTGCAGAGGCTGTATTCAGATGCTGTGCCAGGCCTTTACTGCAGCGGCTTTCGGTGGCTATATGTTTGTGGGCCTTTCTGTCTGAAGTTTAGTCTTCAGCCAGCGAAATGCTCGTTCAATTGGGTTAAGATCAGGTGACTGACTTGGCCATTCAAGAATATTCTACTTCTTTACTTTAAGCCCTGAGTTGCTATGTTTTGGATCATTGTCCATCTGTATTACATTACACTGCCTCTGTCTTTTACAGGTGGTATGCTTTGGGTTATGAGCTGCTCCGCATATTTTTCTCCGTCGAGGTTGATCTTGAGTTCATCTGTCCAAAGAATGTTTTTCCACAACTGTACTGGGTTTTTTTTGTGTTTTTTTAAAGCAAACACCAATCTAGCCTGTCTATGCTTCAGGCTTATGAGCAGCTTGCACCTTGCAGTGAACCCACTGCATTTATTTTCATGTAGTCTTTTCTTTATGGTAGACTTGGATCGCGATACGCTTACCTCCTAGAGTGCTTTATCACTTGGTTGGCTGTTTTGTTCATAGCTAAATCTTCCAAATGCAAGCACCACACCTCAAATCAACTCCAGGCCTTTTACCTGCTTAACTGGTAATGAAATAATGAAGGAAATGCTAACACCTGCCCATGAAATAGCCTTTTAGTCAATTGTCCCCATTACCTTTGGTCCCTTTAAAAACAGGGTGGCATGTGTTAAGGAGCTGAAACTCCCAAACCTTTCATCCAATCTAATATGGATACCTCAAATAAAAAGCTGAGAGTCTACACATTATAGCTATGTCCATTATATAACAATAATTGGAAAATGATTCAGTAAACACATAAAAATAAACTTGTCCACATATATTTGTACCTAATGTGACAAGGAAAACAATCAAACCACAACTAAAAACACTTTGATTAAGTTTGATTAAATCAAAAACAGTGTTAAATCAATGATCTTAATGACAAAGTACCCAAAATACATGTACTGTTTCATGTCCACTGTAAAGAAAACCAAATTCCATGCTAGATTCTGGGAACATTCGGACTGAATGCAAGTAAAACGATAAAGTAAATGCCTCTTTCATAACTGTCCCGATGACTGCGAAAACAACAAGCATCGTAAATCCCTAGCCACGAAAATGTCTGCTAATGATGTGGCAACTCTAAGTCTTGTTAGCATTTATATAAATTCACGAGCCGAATGTGCCTCAATCGAATCGTTTCTTATATAAACTAAACAAGAACCAGTTCCATCTGTGTAGCAAACCACAAAACATGTTAACAGCTAGCCACGTACCAAACGGAAGTTAGCTAGAAGGCTAGCTACATTTAAATAGATTTAAAGAAATTGCAATAGGGTTTTTTCGTGTGATTGCCACATCCCTGTTAATTGTTTCTAGCTCAAATGACCAATAATATGTAAAGAATACGTAATACAATGTTACACCGCTCTTTATCAATTACGTTATTTGTTGTGACTCCTCGTCGATTTAGTCATGATTTCATGTCAGCTGTAACGTCACCTTCAGTAATAAGATCAGTAAAAAAAATTACAGCGAAACAAAAGATATACATAATTATCAAAAATACATTTATGTTACCTTTAATGTGTCCTGATGAGTCCGAAGCTATCAAACTTCAGTAGGCAGCTAACGGTAAGTTAGCTTCTCAGGATGTAATAGCAACGCTTCTTTGAAGGTAGAAACCAAGTTTAGCTACGTTTAATGTTTTGGTCAACTGCACGATATTTGTTAAAGACACAAGTTTCCACCCTATTAACATGTGGCACTGCTGCTTTCAGGGTGAGTTTCAGATACGAGTTCGTTTAATGGTTTTGGTCTTCAGCCTGACACCGTGGGAAAATAAGGAAACAATTTTCAGTCTTCAGCTAAAATGAAAGAACTTCCAGTTCATTGAACAGTTCAGTTCCGGTGTTCGGTGTAGCTACTAGTTTGGTAGTACACGGAAGCGCTCGTGTCTGGACCTCAATACAGTTTTTGGTCAACCTCATCTTGTTTCAGTCATGAGTGGGTAGCTTATTTAAATGATATACGTACAATACACACACACACACACATATAGATATATATATATATAAATAAATAAATAAATATATTCAAACTTTTTTTTTTTAACCATTTTGTGCTCAATTCTGATGGCTCTTTAAACATCAGAATTGTTGTCTGAAGGCCAAAAAAGATGCCTAGCTGTTTTACCTTACCAAATGGATCATCATGGGCTCGCCATATTGATCTGTTTGAGTGACCTTATATTTTATTATAATAATTATTATTATTCTAATTATGCTTTTTTTTAAATTTTATTTTCAGCTGTTACAGGCGGTTCAGACATGACTGAGGGATAGGACAGGGAGAAAGAAAGAAGGAGAGAAAGAAAAACAGAAGGGAGAAGAGAGAGTAAGAAAAGGAGGAGAGAGAGAGAAACTTCTCTCTCACACAAACTTATTTATTGGCTTAATCTAGTGAGAATTACCAAAATTTGCAATGATGCAAATTAGACACATTTAATGTTTTTAAAAAATGCTACAAAACAAGTCTGTAATATTTGTATGTAATATCCAAGTGTTGTCAAACACAAATTCTAAGTGATTCTAAGTGAAAGGCTGCTGTCAACCGTTAAACCGATACTACAGCTAATCAGTCTAGAAAAGACACTGACAAAGTTTAAGGCAAACACGCTTAAATCAAAAGGAACAGATTAAAGGCCTATTTTAAGGATTTTGGACATTGTGTTTATTGCGTGCTGCACCCATACAAATATGCTGGAAGCTTCTTGTGGGCAGTGTTATTGAATGCACACCACCTTCTGCGCCTCAGTTTCATCAGGATGTTGCATCAATGCAAAAGTTACATCAACAGCAGACCAAAAAGGTTGGTTAAGATATTTTGAAATGAGTTCCTCTTGTTTTAAATGCAAATCTGAATTATCAGTGGCTGCTGCACAATGATAGGAACATGATCTCAAAAGGAATATTTGTTGTTGTTTGTCTGTCTGTGATTCTCACCAAAGCTTCAGATCTCTTGTGCTAATTCAGGTGCATTACATTCAGATCAACTGCAGAGCTGACAACCAGATGAGAGCAGCTTCCACTGTGGGTGAGGAAGTGGGAGCGAATAGCTTTTTGTCTTGCCTATCCATCACAACCCAAATGATTCCCAGTTAATCATAATCTTTATCCTTAATCAAAAATAGAAATCAAAGTATAAGTCTGATTAATATGCATCATTTCTTCACAATTTTTTTTAAACAATTAGCGACCTGGTCGCAGCAGATGGCCCCGCCTCTCCCTGAGCCCAGTTCTATCGGAGGTTTCTTCCTGTGAAAAGGGAGTTTTTCCTTCCCACTGTCACCAAAGTGCTTACTCATAGAGGGTCAAATGATTGTTGGTTTTTTCTCTGTATGTTTTTTTGTAGGATCTAACTTACAATATAAAATGCCTTATATACTGTTGTTTTAATTGGGTGCTGTATAAATGAAATTGAATTGAAAAGAGAAAAACTGACTCATAATTATCTCACAGATGTAACATTATCTGCAGCTACTTTTAGTACCATTGATATTCATTTAGAGTCTTTTTCTCCAATTGATTTTTCTGAGTTAACTTCAATAATTACTTCCTCCAAACCACCAATGTGTCTTTCAGACCCTATTCCTACAAGACTGCTCAAAGAAGTCCTGCCATTATTTCTATATCTTTGTCTTCCTCACACACTGCTGAATTTGTCCTGCTCTCATCAGCTCTCCCTCAAAAACGGCACAGATGATCTCCAGCAGTCGGTGTTAGGACTGTATCTAGTAGGCCTCGCTAGTACAGAGACGTTTCACCCATGAACAGAAGAAGACAAACAGCATGATCAGTTTTTACTTGCAAGGGGAAGCAGGTCAAAGCAGGACCAGGAGCCAAAGCTCCTTGCCTGCTCTCAGCCGACTCCCAAAGCCGGAGCTTCTCTTGCAGCCTTTTATTCTGAGACACACAGTTTACACCACCACTCATTGTAAAACCCCCCTAACCTAAGGCATTGAGTGTGTGTGTATGCATGTGCCTCTGCATATGTGTGTGTGGTGTGTGTGTGTGTGGTGTGTGTGTGTGTGGTGTGTGTATGTATGGGTGCAGGTGTGTGATGGCAATAAAAAGGTCATTTCCCTACACCCATGTATACGGCCCTTCGTTTGATGGCCCAGCGCACAGCTATAGGCAAGTTCCTAAACAACCTGGGGTAAACATCCTTTACTAGATAAGGGACCAGAACTGTTAAATGAAATGTCCC
>VUQR01018849.1:3984-14134 GCA_015108515.1 Hemichromis elongatus | reverse complement strand
ATATATATATGTGTATATATATATATATATATATATAAATATATATTAAATTAATTATGCATTTTTTGCACTAATATATATATATATATATTTATATATATATATATATGTGTATATATATATATGTGTATATATATATGTGTATATATATATATGTGTATATATATATATGTATATTTATAACAGTGGTGGATGATCGCAGAATCATTTCCATGGTGATGAGAAACTCCTTTACTACAACAAAACCAAGAAAACAACACTCTCTAGGAGATAGGCATATGGATATCCAAGTCTACCACAAAACGAAAAAATGCATTGCAGTTTGATTTTTTTTTAAAACACCTAAAAAGAGTAGATGAGATGAGATAGCCTTTATTTGTCAGTTGCAGTTGCCCACAACCGAAACGAACCGAAATACCCCGAGCTTACACCCCTCCACCCCACGCGAGTGGGAAGGGAAGTCGGCTACCACCATCCGCACCCCCAGCCTGGTAACCACCTTAAGGTTATAGGGCTGTAAAGCCAACACCCGGATCACCCGGTTGGCATCCTTCATGCAGAGGAGCCACCGCAGCGCAGCATGGTCCGAGCAGAGGGTGAACGAGCGTCGCAGGAGGTAATATCGAAGGGAGTCGACTGCTCACCAGATAGCCGGGCACTCTTTTTCCACAGTGCTGTACCTTCTCTCCAGCTCCAACAACTTCCGGCTAATGTACAGCACGGTCCAGTCAACCCCCCCCTTACCTGCTGGGACAAAACGACCCCCGGCCCTCTGTTCGAAGCATTAAAAGGAGGGAAAAGTTAGGAGTGTGGAGAAGCAGCTCCTCACAGAGAGCTATCTGAACATGCACAAATGCTGACTGGCATGGCCCCATCCACTGAACCAGATCTGGAGCACCCTTGCAGGTGAGATCGATCAAGGGGCTGGTCAACTCTGCAACCTCGACACGAAACGGTGGTAGTAAGCTGCCAGCCCCAGGAACTGCCTCACCTCCTTTCTCGTCTTAGGGCACAGGCAGGATGCATTAGCCGCTGTCTTCTCCACCTGTGGACTCACCTGCTTAATACTACAGATACTTTACCTCCCTCCCTCCAACCGCACTCTTCTGCGGGTTGGCTGTAAGCCCCGCCTGCCTCAGGGACTCCAGGACCACAGCCACTCACTGCCCAGGTGTCACTGTGGATCATAACATCATCCAGGTAGGCGGCAGCATACGCAGCGTGCGGATGCAGCACCCGGTCCATGAGGCGGTGAAAGGTGGTGCTAACCTGTCCAGGATCTCGTAAAACCGGGCCATGGGATTAAAGCGTGACACTTCATTCACCTTGCGATAGTTGACACAGAACCGTATAGACCCATCCTTCTTCACCACGAGAACAATGGGCCGCAGCAGGCGCTGTTTAACTCTTTTATTACTCCCATTTTTATGTTCAGGAAGCCTGTAGGGCCGTGAGTGCACCGTCTTGCCAGGCTACGTTTCAAAGAGATGGAAAGAAACACCGTCATTAGTCAATCTTTCTTGCTTGGCTTCTCTTGGTCTTGTCTAGTCTTGCCTAACTCTCAGAGACTTGCTCCATCTTGTTCTCAAAACCAGGAAATTATGGATTTAATTAACTGGTCTCTTAATGCAATAAACATCCTCTTCTCGATGAGAAGCCTGGGCTCAGGGGAGCCTAATTGTCCTGCAGGAACGTTTGTTGCTGGATACACGGTGGACAGCTGGGAGAAGTGGTGGTTTGTGTACCTGGCAACGCTCTTAATAGAGGACGTTAAAGAAATCAACCTATTGGGAACCAAGATAATAGGGTTCTTGCTGATTGGAGATGGCAAAGCCCTGGCTTATCGACGACTAATGAAAGCAGTCATGGCTGCTCCAAATTCCATAAGGCTGGCCATAGACCTGAGAACGGGTGATGGACATTAGTTCACCCCTGCGAAATTGGAATGTTTTTTTTCGCCCTAAACCAAACCCACACAACCACTGTCTTTACGCGGCTTCCCCTCACCTGCTGGAATCTCGATGGCTGAGCTGGAATAACAAATTCTCCCAGATTAAGAGACAGTGAATGACTTCCTGCCCTATTCCTCCTACTTCTTCAAGATCACCTGCGTTGGTTTTGGGATTGACCAGATCACTTTCTTTCTGTTCTCAAACTGCTCTCTCATTTTTATTTTACCACCCTACCTCTCTCTGACCTGTCTTATCAACGTCATGTTTGTGCAATGTATTTTCGATTGGAAGGGAGCCTATTTCACAGCATGTAAAATTGTTAGTGACAATTAAACAACTCAATCAATAAATCAATGGACAATGACCTAAAACATACCACAAACAAAAAGCAACTGAAAGCAGCTCCAGTAATGGCCTGACAGAGCATTAAAAAAGAGGAAACCCAGCATTTGGTGATGTCCAGGTCAGGTCAGTTGAAGACTTCAAGCTGTCATTGCAAGGAAAAGGTTTTTTTTTTTTTTTTTAGCCAAGTATTAGAAATAAACATTTTATTTCCATCCATTTAAT
The DNA here is from genome assembly GCA_015108515.1 of Hemichromis elongatus. Taxonomy (NCBI): domain Eukaryota; kingdom Metazoa; phylum Chordata; class Actinopteri; order Cichliformes; family Cichlidae; genus Hemichromis; species Hemichromis elongatus. The sequence goes on along the minus strand of VUQR01018849.1, from coordinate 11,615 downwards.
TTGTCCAATTACTTTTGAGCCCCTAAAATAAAGGGATTGTGTTAAAAATATGCTCTAGTTCTTCACATTTTTATGCACTCTTTTTGACCCAACCCACTGAATAAAAGCTACAAGTCTGCACTTCAGCTGCATCTGAGTTTTTTCATTTAAAATTCATTGTGGTAATGTACAGAACCAAAACTTAAAAAGTTGTCTCTGTCCAAATATTTTAAACAGTAATTAAATAAATAGACTTGCCCCATCTATTTTGAGTTGTTAGTGTAAGTCTTTCTTTTAAAATTTGCTCTATGCTTTGATTTTTCCCATTTTTTTTATTTATTTATATTGGAAGTTATTTGTCAAGTGACATATTAATCTCTTTTTTGTGTTTTTAAAAAAAAAGTGGAATCGTTTTGAGTATTTGTATTTGTATAAACACGTAATTTATCACAGTGGTAATGGGCTCAAAAATCTTGAAAACAGACCTTGAAAGTACTTAAAACGTGCTTGAATTTGAAAAGGTGTATGAACGCTTGCTGCAAAGGTTTCAATTAAAGTCAAGTGGCTATTATTGTCATTTCAACCATGTACAGTGGTACAGTACAGAGTGAAATGAGACAGCGTTTATCCCAGACCCTGGCGCTACATATGACATATGGCAACTTTGAAAGTCTCCGTGTGGTCAACAACAGACATACGTTGTCTAAACCAATCAGTCAGAGGCGGGACCTTTCTGATTGGCCATGGTCCATATATTCCTGTAGTCCTTCGCTTGTGTATGGCCCTGAGTGGCTCCAGTGCTCAGTGTGGTGGTGTTGGAGATGCTGTTGCCTGGACTGTCTGAGGCCTCTCCGTCAGAAAGTCCAGGATCCAGTTGCAGAGGGAGGTGTTCAGGCCCAGCAGGCTCATTCAGGTGCTGAGGAATGATTGTGTTGAATGCTGAACTGAAATCTATGAACAGCATTTGTACGTATGTGTCTTTATTGTCTAAGTGTGTGAGGGCGATATGTAGGGTTGTGACAATGGCATCATCTGTTGCCCGGGACGATAGATGAACTGCAGTGGGTCCAGTGTGGGTCCAGGTTTCACACCAAGCTCACCCGAAACCAATGGCTGATTGAGACCCACACCCGTTTTCACACCTCATGTGATTAGGTAGAGGATCAGTAAGGGGCCCATTGACCCTCTACGAGGGACACTCCCACAAGGCTTAAATATGGGACTCTCCACCATTTGACCCTAGAACTGAAGAAGCTTCTCAGCTGAGAGGTGAAACGTCTTCAAGCAACCTAAAGAAGTCCAGACGCCTTTTTCTTTACAGCTCCTTAGACTACGATGACCTGGATGACTGAGAACCTTCACAGACAACTCTTAAGAAGAGTTTTCCACACATCAGCAGAGGTCAGACACAACCTGGTCATTGTGAGGGGGGGTGGGGGTGGACTTCCTCATTGACACTTCATTCCAAGTGTCAAACCGTGCATAGAAGTTGTTCAGCTCTTCTGGTAGGGAGGCATCATCATTGCAGGCAGGTCTCTTTCTGTAGTTGGTGATGGCCTGGATGCCTTGTCACATGCGCCACTGTCCTGAAAGTGGCTGTGGATTCTTCTGCCATGTGTGCGCTTCACAGCTTTGATGGCACGAGACCATTTGGCCCTCCCTTTTTCCATGGCCACCTTGTCATCTGCTCTGAAGGCGGAGTCTTAAATCCTTAGCAGCTCACATACTTCTGCAGTCATCCACAGTTTCTGGTTGGAATGTTTTATGTTAGTCTTGGAGACAGTGATGTCTTCGATGCACTTGCTGATGTAGCTGCTCACAGATGATGTGTAATCCTCCAAGTTGGTGTGGAACATGTTGCAGCCTCCCTGAACATGTTCCAGTCAGTGTGCTCAAAACAGTCCTGAAGAGCAGAGTGAGTTCCTGCAGGCCAAGTTCTCACCTGTCTCAGAACCGGTTTGCAGCATCTGATGAGCGGTCTGTATGCTGGAATTAGCATACAGACAAGTGGTCTGAGTATCTGAGGTGGGGGGCGGCAGGGCTTCGCTTTGTGTGTGCTGGGAATGTTTGTGTAAACAAGATCCAGCGCATTTTTGCCCTTCGTTTTAAAGTTCATCTGTTGATAAAATTTCAGAAGAACTGACTTCAGATTTGTGTGGTTGAAATCTCCGGCAATGATAAACAGTCCATCAGGGTGTGCGTTCTGAAGCTCGCTGATTGCTCCATATAGTTTGCAGAGCGGCTCCTTAGTATTAACGCCAGGTGGGATGTACACTATTTGGTGTCAATGTATGTCTTAGGGTGCCATACTCCCCCAACCCCCCCCAAAAAGTGCACCGCTGTCTCCCTGTCCTTGATTAGTCGATATGGTTCCCAGAAAAGGATTTTTCAATGTCAACTTGAATTTTAGCGTCAACAACTAATAACAAAGTCATTTGAATCTATTTATCACTTTCTTCAATAATGAATGACGTTGCTTAACTGTGACGCAGAGACTAAGAAGAAAAACACTTAAACTGTTAAATATATTATGAAATATATATAAATATATTACTATAAAAAATTGCTTATTACTAAAATATGACAAAATTAACATTCATTAAACATTTAACAAATTTGCATCTAAAAGGAGTAGCACATTGTGAGGTACATTATGTTGGTTGAAAATTCATGTCAGCTACATCAGCAGTCCCAACCGTTTTTGCTCCATGGACCGGTTTAATGTCAGACAATATTTTCACGGACCGGCCTTTAAGGTGTCAGGGATAAATACAACAAAATAAAATGATACGACCGAGACAAAAACTGTGATATTTTGTAAATACCATAATAAATGAGAATTTACTGTGTAATTCTGTAACTTTATTAGCAGCGTTCTCCTGAAAAGGCACCAACAACATTGAGAGTAACATCCTCCTCTCTGCCCCTGAATGTTCTCTGCTCGCTATGGGAACGCGTAAACATTTCTTTCAAAATAAGACGCAACTACAAAGACCCAGGGAAACAATAATTAAAGAATTAAAATGAACAATTAAATTAAACAAATACAAAGACTGGTACTGACTAATGACAACAGTGATGATTCATCACCAGTCAACTAGTTTTGTACATCCCTATAATGAACCTTTTCAATATGGGCGCCCAACTTTTTACATCAGCTGTATGCCTTTTGCTGCTGTTTGGGCATTTTAAAGCTGCAGCAGGGGGGCATTTCAGCTATAGTTCTGTTGTTTACACTTGGGAACAGCTGTTGGCTCTGCGACACACTGGACTTCTCTACATGAAGAGACCATTGATCCCAGGGAGGTAAAGAGTAGGAGGAGAGGCTGTAGAGCTGGCGTGAAGCTCCAGGAATAGAAAAGACAAAACAAACTATGTATCCTGTTTGTTATTATGGGAAATAGTTTGTCTCTTCCTAATAAAATGAAAGACCTAACGTTGCTGGCTAAGCTACAGTTGGAGTACAGGCAGTATGTGATATCTCAGTTATAGACCTGCCACCCACAACCCATTCTCATCAACCCGGAGGACTTAAATCATGATTCCCTGTCCTCTGTCCTCCCCACTTTCATCCACTATTTGAAATCCCTCACCAGAGAGAAAAAATATTTGGACTTATTGTACGCAAACATCAAGGATGCATACACCTTTGCCCCCACTTGGCTGCCCAGATCATAGCCTTATATATCTACTTCCAGACTATACCCCTGTGGTGAATCAAAAACCACCAGCCGTGACTCCAGTTATCATGCCATTTTGGGCAAGATACTAATCCTAAGTTGCTCTCTGATGCATCCATCAGAGTATGAATGCGTGTGAATGTTAGATAGAAAGAGCAAAAAAAAGAAAAGTGATTTTGTGAATGGGTGAATGAGGCAAGTTGTGCAAAGTGTTTTAAGTGCTCAGAATAGAAAAGCACTAAATAAGAACCAGTCCATTTACCATTTAATGGACTTAAACTGGTGAAGGCATGCCACCTCTGTCCTGGCCAGTCCTCTTGACCAATAGAGGAGGTGGGTGATGGTATGTTATGGACAACACCTCTCACCCTGTGAAGACCCTGAGCAGCTCCTTCAGCAGTAGACTGTTAGAGCCACGGTGTAGTCCTGAGCACGATCATAGGTGCTTCATCCCGACAGCAGTCAGACTGTACAATACAAAACAGGATAAATACTGTTTGAAAGTACATATATAATACTATCACTCCCACTTTATATAAATACACAAATATTTTTTTTTTTTGTATTTTAACTGTAAATAGTAACCATCTGTACACAGTATGTTCTATTTGTATTATTCTAATACGGTGGCTCCCAAACTGAGGGGTGCAGAGCCATTGCAGGGGGCAGGGTTTGTACAGGCCTTGAAAATGCTTGAATTTTATTATTGTGCTTAAAAGTGCTTGAAAGTGTAACTGTATTTCATTCACCGCAAATAACAATCTGATTGAATAGTTTTCTTATCAGTTAGAGAAATTAAACGAGTCGCAAAATGTAAAAGCAAAATGTCTCCGACTGGGCTGCCTTGCACCGCTGTCTGTTTTAATGTGTGACCCCGCCCCTCTCCCGGGCAGTCGGGGATGAGTGCGCTAACATGCCTGTTGGTTGCTGTTTTAATGAGCGTTTGATGGAAAACGACAGTGGCGGAGTTTGCAATCTCCAGTCGCAGGATAGTTGAGTCCTAGTAAATAATTTTCCAATATGTGTACGATACACACTATGTTTTAAAATTATGATTATTATCTTGCTAGCTAGCAAACTCACTGGAGAAATGATTGAAATGCACTGTGTGATTCAATACTGCAGCGCTATTTTAGCAGTCAGTTATGACGTGGAGATTTATGAAATGTGCTGTGAAGAAAGTCTTAAGTTGGCTAGTTATGTATCGGGCTAATGTTTAAAGCTTTCAATTGAGTAAAATAACTAATATTACTGCTACTGCTAAGTAATAACCCTCTGTGGTCGACAGACCCAGAGTCTCCATTTCAAGTTTTGTGGAAAGAACTGAATTCAAACTATAAACCAGTTTTTAAATTGTATTGATGGGACACATTAAACCAAAGTTATGATCAAAAGTACACGCGATGTTTTTTTATGAATAAAACAGTGGTGTTTACTACGGGAAGAAACTGTAAAAACGGCGAGGCCAGTGCTAGCAAACACTCTCCGCTTGTGAGCAAAAAAGAAAAAACACCCCTTCCTTTCCTATTGGTGTTAAAGTGTAGCATGTCAACCAATCAAAAAACATAAATGGCAACATGTGATATTTAGTTGTTTAGGAAGAGGGGGGAGTTTTAGTAGTGACGTTTACCGTGTTTGGAGTCTATAGTTAGTGTGTTGTCTTGTGTAGTTAGTGTGTCGTGTAGTCGTTGTGTTGTTTTGTGTGTCAGTTCTACTAGTGAATGTCACAGTTTCTGTAAAAAAGCCATCAAAGGCAGATTGCGGTGTAAACGCTGTCTCCAGGTGGAAAACTAGGAGTGCTCCACCTGCTGGTGTCATACCTGCAGGATCAGGTCTGTGCTGTTCTCCTGTCATAGAGGGGACAGAAACTATTTCAGAGTTGGGTCAGTTTGTGTGGCATCTTATTTGATGTAGAACAGCGGATTGTTCTGTAAATAGTTTTAAAAGGTTGTATAAAAACGCCTGAAACCTTGGCTGCATTTTTAGGTAAATAGTACCATAGAACTTTGTTGTTTGCAAAACATGTGCATGATTTTTAAAAATGTACAATTTATTTTTGCATTTTAAGTTTTGAAAATGATTCCTTAAACATGTTTGTGGTTTTTACAGTAAAAATATAACTTTTTTTTCTACTCATATTTCAAGTATTTTGTCTGAATTTAGATCAATTGTGCTAATACATATGTCAAAATGAGAAAATAATGGACGGGCAAAATAAACAGTTTTTAAAGGTCAAATATAGAGGTCAAATCAAAAGTAGACAAAAACAGCCAATTGTACCCTGGACCCCAGAGGGTTAAAGGCTAAATCAAAGTTGTCACCAGACTTCAAGCTGTTTGGATTTGCAACCAAGTATTAGGTGAAAGTTTGATTTATGGTTCTTATTCAGTGCCATTACTTTTGGTCCCTTAACAAGTGGGAGGCACATATGCAAACTGTTGTAATTCCTACACCGTTCACCTGATTTGGATGTAAATACCCTCAAATAAAAGCTGACAGCAAGCACACCTTGTTCGTTTCATTTGGAATCCATTGTGGTGGTGTATAGAGTCAAAAATGCTAGAATTGTGTTGATGTCCCAGTACTTATGGACCTGACTGTGTATAGGATTTCCATTTTCTGTACTCTTTAAAATATATATGAATAAAAAAATTGAGTAATTTATGGACTTGTATGAGTGCACAGAAGTAAAATTATGCATGTACTCTCACTTCTTGTTTTCAAGCTTCTAGCCAACCTTGTGATTTATGTTTGTGCCATCACTGTGGGCATCATGTCATACTACATGGCCGATCGGAAACATCGGAAGGCTTTTCTGGAGGCGAGACAGTCACTGGAAGTCAAACTCAACCTGGAGGAGCAGAGTCAACAACAGGTTAGAGGACAGACACTACACTGTGTACACAATTAACAGGCAACTTGAATCTGTGAGAATTTGTTTTACTATTGAATAACTAAACCTGAATATTAAAGAAAGTCAAAGTGAGGTTTTGGCTTTTATATCCACAATGGTTGGGCAACTGTTAGTGTGCAGAATATTACAACTTAATGTAAAACAGATATTTTCTCATTTGACATATTTTAATCTATTGAGTGAGAATAATAAACAAATCTAAATTTACGAATAAAGATTTCTGACATCCATCTATCCATTCGCTTCTGCTTTATCATGGTCACGGCGGGCTGGGCTGGGCCAAGAAGCAGGGTACAGCCTGCTGAGGTCGCCAGTCTGATGCTGGGCTAACACCGACAAACAACCGTTGCTTCTAAGGCTGGGTTTTGATTATCGATTTTCTGATTAAAATCGATTCCAGCTTGAATAACGTGATATCGATTCATTAAAATCCTGAATCGATTTGTAAACATAAATGTATTTTGCCAAAACGTCAGAATCTCAGGTTAAACCTCACTGAAGTTCGACAACCACCACCAGCTAAAACAGTAAATGAGAGCAGGTACACGGATTCTGCACAGAGATGTAAACACAAAGCGTGGACCCGACGTTTTCTCACCCGACGACACATACACGGGGCTGAAAGCCGACAGCTCACTCGTTCTGATGCGTCGGCGGGTCCACGCTTTGTCTCCAACCAACATTGACTGAACCAGCAGCAAAAGAAGATCCAAACTACGCTTCACATAAACATCCTCATGAATTCCCTCTGACTTGCTGTTTTGCCTCCACCATGATAAAATCACACTTCATCCACAGCTCTCTCTCTCCCTCTTAGTGTTTCCCAATGGCTTCCTTATTACCTACCAGTCTACTGTTGTTTACAGCGCTGTCGGCAGTTGTGTGTGTTTTTTTTCTTTTTTACTTAAATAATTTCCGAAAGAAAGCCGCATTTCTGCTGGTCAATACTGTAAAAATTTGAACTTTTTAAAATTATGCAAAATTGCATAAAACTTAGCTGTGTCAGAAAAACCTCCTTCATGTTTTTCTGTTTTATCCTCAGTTACTTTGACACAAAG